>CAUYUJ010000414.1:654766-659464 GCA_963575745.1 Prorocentrum cordatum
TTTCAAACCGTGACCCTCGCCTGAGCGCCGCGCACAGTCGGTCCCAAAGTCAGCAGCGGTCTCAAGGATGGCGGCCGGCTCCTCCTCAGTATGTGGCGCTCGCCATCGCGCCGCGTGCATTCGTTTTTCACATGGTGCGGCAGCTTCAGAAGCGGAAGGGCGGTTCCTCTTCGAAATATGGTTGTCGCTTCATCGCCGAACACCTTCGTTTAACAGAGCCCAGCAGCTTCAGGGATGGAGGGGGGGCTTGTTTTCGAAATAGCGCTCTCGCCACCTCGCCGCGCACAGTCGTCCTGGAAGTCTGCAGCAGGCTCTGGGATGGGGGGCCGCTCCTTCTCAGCGTGCCGCTCCCGCCCGAAGGCCGCGAGCAGCGGTTCTGACAGCACGGAGCAGTTGCAGGGCTGGGGCGCAGGTGGCATTCTAAGCAGGACCCTTGATCCAGCTTCACGCACACCGGGGGGAAGGAGGACGACGCTTTCTCGAGACGGGGCCCTCACTGACGACGCCCGCACCCTCCGTGCCCGAGGCTTCCGCCCGTGCAGCCCTGCACGGATCGAGGGCGGTTCCCCTCTGTGCAGGACTGGGGTGTCGATTTGGGTTCTCCTCGGAGCTCACGGCTTCCTCCTCCTCCTCCTCCTCCTCCTCCTCCTCCTCCTCCTCCTCCCTCATCCTCCCTCCTCCTCCCTCCTCCTCCCTCCTCCTCCCTCCTCCTCGCGCTCCAGTTGGTGCAACAGGAACACGGCTGGGGGGGCGGTCCGTTTCCGAAGCGAAACTTCGTTGCACATCCAGTTGGCTTGTGCGATCACAGCTTTTGTGCATGACCGGGTACGCGCCGGATGCATGCAGGGCGTGCTCTCTTCAACACAGGGCCTTTGCCAACATAGCAGCCCCACAGGGCGCTGGTCTTTCAAAGGAGTCGACTCCTGCAGGGAAAAGGAAAGGTCGCAGAGACGTGTAAGGAGGGGACGGGCGAGGAGGTGTATTGCAGCATCGCTGGTGGATCTTTGGTTCGCTCGAGAGGGGGGAGGAGGAGGAGGAGGAGGAGGAGGAGGAGGAGGAGGAGGAGGAGGAGGAGGAGGAGGAGGAGGAGGAGGAGTGGGGAGGAGTGGGAAGGAGGAGGAGGAGGCGGCAGAGGGAGAAGGAGACAGAGGGAGGAAGAGGTGGAGGACGGAGAGGGAGAAGGAGGAAGGAGGGAAGATGGATGATGATGATGATGATGATGATGATGATGATGATGATGATGCTGATGAGGATGATGATGATGATGCATGATGGTGCTGATGATGATGCTGATTATGATGCTGATGTGGGTGGTGGTGATGATGATGATGGTGATGATGATGACTGATGGTGATGATGATGATGCTGATGCTTGATGATGATGCTGATGCTGACTCTGATAATGATGTAATTGAGGATGATGATGATGATGATGATGATGATGATGATGATGATGATGATGATTGATGCTGCTGATGAAGATGATGATGCGATGCTGATGCTGATTGCGTGTGATCTGATATGATGATGATGCTCTGAGTGTGCTGATGCTCTCTGCTGATGATGATGATGATGATGGTGATGATGATGAGATGAGATGAGGAGGAGAAGAGGAGCGGAGGAGGAGGAGGAGGAGGAGGAGAGGAGGAGGAGGAGGAGGAGGATGAGGAGGAGGATGAGGAGGAGGAGGAGGAGGAGGCACACATCTTCGCCGCGCTCCCCGTGCTGCACGGAGGGCCGCGTCGTGCTGACGTGGCGGCGACCCTGCCGCGGGCGTTCAGCCCCGACCGCGGCTGGCCCCTCCGTTGGCGCCCCCCTGCCCCGCCCTCTCCCTGCGCGGGCGCGGCTCGTCTTGGGCCAAAGCTCTCGGGATGGCGCCGCGCGCCACCGCGCGGGCTGGGCGAGGCAGGGCGAGCGGACGGGTCGAACACGAAGGGAGGCGAAGCGCACGGATTCGCGATTGCGGGACCCTCGAGAGTCGCAAAACTCGACGGTATACCGTGGTGTCTGCGTTCATTTGGAAGCCGTCCCATGGATGATAAGTTGTCCTTCCAACCTCTGCCACGCGTAACTGCCGCAGGCGAGATGTAACCACCATCAGCAGAGGTGTCGTTGAGTGTTCTTGTGTCGCTGGGAGGGGGGGTCGCAGGAGGAGGAGAAGGATGAGCACGTCGTTGCTGTTTGGGATGTTGACATCTTGGCCCTCCTGGAGCGTCTCGTCGCCGTGGGGGGGCAGGAGATGGGGGGGGGCGCTTCTGGCAGGTCGGGTTCAAAGGGGGGGGCAGCTGAGGCCCCCGCCCCCTTCCTTTTGCGAAGGGGGTGGGGGGGAGGCCGGGGGTGGGGGGGTGGCTTCCAGGGCGCGACAGGGGGGGAGGGGCTCCCCCTTTTGGGACAGGGCGAGGCGGGCGGGGGAGTTCCCGGAGCGCGCGAGGAGGAGGAGGAGGAGGAGGAGGAGGAGGAGGAGGAGGAGGAGGAGGAGGAGGAGGAGGGGGTAGGGGAGCTTCCCAGGGGCGGGAACAAAAGGAGGGGGGGGGAAGGCGGGGGGGGGAGCCTCGGGCAGGGGGGCTCCAAGAGGGGAGGAGCGCGTGGCTCTGGGGGGGGGGGGGAAGGGCACCCCCTCGGGGAGAGTGTCTCCACGGGGGCGCTCTCCCTCGGAGCCTTGCCGCCTCCTGCGCGCTCGCCAAGGCACGAAAATCCCATGCAGGCAGCCGGCCACGCGCGCGCGGCGTCGCGCGCGCGCATGCCGACATCGTTCCAAAAGCTTTCGGGCTCGTGAGGATGCCAGGATCGATGTGCTTGAAAACGTGTATGCAGCACCAACGGCCGTCCAGCCCTAGAGTGTCAACAATATCCTCGCGCGCGCGCTCGTGCGAGCTGGGGCGAGAGCTGGATGTCTGCTGGTCGGCCTTCTCATCAAAGGAGACCACACAGGGCTCTCTGTTGCGCGTGCCGACATTCGAGCGCCGCGCGCTTGTTGCGGGGTCACGACCCCTGTCAGACAAAACCATGCGGTATCGGAGTCGTGTGGGGCCCTGGGCGCCTCCAGCCCGCCCTGCCACGTCTTGGGGTGCGACGGGGAAGAGTTATCCACAAGGAAGCGGGATGGGGGGGGAGGGAGGATAGGCAGCAGGAAGGGAGGAGGAGGATGAGGAGGAGGAGGAGGACTGGAGGGAGGGAGGGAGGAGCAAGGGGAGGAGGGGGAGGCGGCGGAGGAGAAGCAGGAGCAGGAGGAGGAACAGCAGGGACCCCGCGTGCTGAGCTTAGGGCGTCGGATGGTTTGCACCCCCCATAAGGGGAGGCCGGGCGTCTGCGCAGGCTCAGACGCGCCAGCGCGACGAGGGTGGTTCGGAAAAAAAGAGCGGACGGGCGCCGGAGAGTGAGAGAGGGCTCGTGAGACAGATGGAGAGAGAGAGAGAACAAACAAAGAGAGAGAGAGATATTGAACAATATGGAGAAAGAGGGAAAGAGAGAGAGAGAGAGGGAGGGAGAGGGATGGAGGGAGGGAGCGACGGAGGGAGGGAGAGAGAGAGCGAGAGATGGCCCTCAACTCCATTACCCTCGTCGTCGTTGTCCTCCTCCTCCTCGCCCATCCCCCGCCTCATTCTCCTCCCGCATCTCCTGCTCCTACTCTCCTTGCTGCCTCTGCTCCCTTTCCTCCATCCTTCATCCTCCTCCTCCTCCTCTTCCTCCTCCTCCTCCTCCTCCCTCCTCCTCCTCATCTTCCTCCTCCTCCTGCTCATTCTCTTTCCACTCCTCCTCTCTTCTTGCTACCTCCCTCCTCTTCTTTATTTTCTCCACCCACCATCATCGGCCCCCTCCTTCTCCTCCGCCTCCTTCTCCTCCTCCTACTCCATCATCATCATCATCATCAGCAGCAGCAGCATCATCAGCATCAGCATCAGCAGCATCAGCATCATCATCAGCATCAACACCATCATCATCAGCATCATCATCATCATCATCATCATCATCATCAGCAGCAGCAGCAGCAGCAGCATCATCATCCTCTTCTCCCCCTCCCGCTGGCCACCCCTTCCTGCCCTGGCCCCAGTCCGCTTCTGGCTCCCCCCCCCCTTGCCCATCCCCCCCGGGTGCCGTTCTGGCCGCAGTCTCCCTCCGCGTCCGTGACCCCCTCCCCCCGCTCTCGTTCTGCTTTTCCCCCCTTTGCGCTTCGAGGAAGAACAGAGAGGCGAACGTGAACTGCCGAGTGTCCGCGCGGGCCTTTCTCGATATGCCCAGAGCCCCCCCTGAGTGGCGCCTCCGCCGCCGGGGGCCCAGCGCCGATCCGAGAGCGCCGCGTGGACCTCCCAGAGACTACGCACAATAAAAAGATGGTCAACAAATCTCCAAAAGATGCTCGGCGGTCGTGCGGACCTGGAACCAGCTCCTCCTCCTCCTCCTCCTCCTCCTCCTCCTCCTCCTCCTCCTCCTCCTCCTCCTCCTCCTCCTTCTGGCATCTTCTTTAAGTATTTGTTGGCCATCTTTTATGTTTCGTGCAAAATCCCCCTGTAGGGGGACAGGCCCGACTTCACAGTGGTGCGATGTCTGGTACGGCTGCGGGTTGCGCGCAGGCCTTCCCCCCCTGGTCTTCCCAGTTTGCCTCAACAGGCCATCCCAGGTAGTCTTAAGTCGGGCCTGTCCCCCTACAGGGGGATTCTGGACGAAAAATAATGGCCAACAAATACTAAGAAAAATACC
>CAUYUJ010000415.1:0-50000 GCA_963575745.1 Prorocentrum cordatum
CACCACCACCACCACCACCACCACCACCACCACCACCACCACCACCACCACCGTCGTCCTCGTCGACGCTCCCCGCCGCCGCCGCCCGCCGCCGCAGGTGCCTGCGCAGGCCCAGACGAGGAAATCGTCGCCCCCGCCGCCGCCGCCAGCAGCCGCCGCCTACGCAAGCGCCAGCCCGCCCGAGGAGAGGGGAAGCAGGGGTTCGAACTCCCCCCCACCCCTCCATCCAGGGGGGGGGGTCCAGTTTCCCCCCCCCCCTCCAAGCGACCACAGAACGCGCTCTTTCCGAAGTGACATGTTGAGCCTTTCCTTCCAAGATGGCCCCAAGAAACCCGCAAGGCGCCCCCAAGAGGCCCGAAGAGGCCTCCACGAGGCGCCCAATGAGCTCCCAAGGGGCCCCTCAAGGGGCCCCGAAGAGCCCTCCAGGTGCCCCCGAGAGCCCTCCAGTGGCTCGAGGGTGAAAATGGATGCACCGCTGCATCGCTCCTCGCCGGCACCTCGAGCGCCCTCAGAAAGCGTCGTGCAATTGCAATCGCAATATCATGCACTCCTTCGCCGCCTCCTCCCATTGCTCGTCCTCGTCACTTCTTTATTCAATCATTTTCATTGTCGTCGTACTCCTCCGCCTCCTGCCCTTGCTACGCTTCCACCTCCTCCTCCGCCTCCATCCATCTCTGCCTCCAGCCCACCAGTATCCCTCCCTTCCTGTCCTCCCTTCTTCCCGTCCCAATCTTTGGAAAGACGCGTAAAGCCGCCGACTCACGCAGAGGGGCGAGGATAGAGCCGGGAGAGGGAGGGAGGGGTATGAGGAATGAGGGAAGGAAGTGGTGAAGCGAAGAAAGGGAAGAGAAGATCGGAGATGAGAGGGGAGAGGAGAAGCGGGTAGGAGGCGCTTGTGTGTGTGCGTGTGTTTGCGCGTGGGGTCCCTGCGCGCTCGCCCGCCTCGCGCATTCCCCTACAATACCTGCAACGCCTGGTGGACTTCACGATGGCTTGTGCCCTATGTGGTCACTCGCTACGGTTACGTCAGCTGGCTGGCAGGAGGAAAAATCCCAGACCCCTTTCGAGTCAAGAACAAATCACAACGGACTCGCTATTTTCGGCCTCTCGGAGCCCTTACCAGGCCACGGGTTCGTCAAACAAAGACTCAAAATGAAAAACCGTCCCCGTGGAAAGGATTCCGGACCCCTGGGGGTCGCGTCATGAAAAAATCATGCAGTCGGGGGTCTGGGAACGTGTTTGTGCGCGCATGTGTGTATATATGTGTATGCATATATAATTGTGTGTATGTGTTTGTGTGTGTGCGTATGTGTGTGTGTGTGTGTGTGGGTGTGTGGGGCATGGGGACGGGGTGGGAGAGGATAGGAACCAAGAGGAAGGACAGGAGACTAGAGAATCTGGCTGCTTCCGCTGCTTCTCAACCCCCCCTTGGGACTCGACGACTTCCCGCCAATCGCCTTGTGGGCATCAAGCCGGGAAAAATGAAGGCACATGCAGAGAAATCGAAGTCAATCCGGGCAAATCCAGAGAAACCCACGCAACTCCAGGGATCTCCGCTGACCTTTGGAGCACATCGTGGCCGCGCCAGCGCGAGTCGAGGGACGGCAGAAATCGTTAGGCCCTTAACCGAGCACCTACAAGGATGGAGGGCCTATTCGCAACGGCGGACACATTCGGAGCTCTCGCCTCAACGAATGGAGCTCTCGCCTCAACGGCGGACACATCCGTCCTAAACGCTCGAACCATTTACAAAGATGGATGGGGGTGGTGGTGGTGGTGGTGGTGGTGGTGGTGGTGGTGGTGGTGGTGGTGGTGGTGGTGGTGGTTTTCAAGACGGGGCTCTCGCCGTAGCGCCGCGTGGAATCGTCCCAAAAGTTTGCAGCACCAAGAAAGGATGGACGGGCCGTTTCAGGGATGGAGCTCTATCGCCTCAGCGCCGCGAGCAGTCGCCTTGAACGTTTGCACCAGCTGCATGCATGGAAAGGGGGGCGGGCGGGTCGTGCTCAAGATGGGGCTCTCGCTTCCGCGCCGAACACACATTCGCCTCTGTAGCTTGCAGCAACAGCTGCACGAATGGATGGGGCTGCTTTTTGAAAAAGGGCCCTGTCCTGAGCACCGCGCGCAGCCCAACCGGGCCCCCTTAAACGGGCGTCTGGGGCCCCGATGAGCCCCCAGGACAAGCCAAGAAGCCTCTGGGCCGTCCAATCTGACCTCAAGACGGCCAACGAAGGTCTCCGAAACGTCCCAACAGAGTTCCAAGAGGAGGCCCACCAAAGGGCGCCCCAAGGAGCAACCATCGTCCCATTCCATTCGGGAAACGTATTAGTGTTGCGTGTTCGCCTCGTCGGCTTGCACAACGTCGAAGAGGGCCCAAAAAGCCCCCAAGATCGCCCCAAGACGGCCCCAGAGTCCCCCAAGAGGGCTCCAAGACGGCCCACGATGGCTCCAAGACGGCCCAAGAGGCCCCCACACGGCCCAAGAGAGCCACAGGACGGCTCTAAGAGGGAAGCCCGAACGGACATTTCGAGCCCTCGGCCCCGAGGAGCCCCCAGGAGACCCCCAAGAGGCCCCAAGAGGCCCCCAAGAGGTCCCAAGAAGCCCCCGAGAGGCCCCCAAACGGCTCCCAAGATGCCTCCAAAACTGCCCCCAAGAGGCCCCCGAGAGCGCTCCGAAGAGACCCCAAGAAGAATCCCTGACTACTCTGACTCATAACCCAGGCACGGTGGCGGGATGGGCCGAAGGACATTCGATAAATATAGTTCGCAACATATGCAAGAATGGAGTGGAGGGGATCCATTTGAAAGGGGCCCTCGCCTGAGCACCGCGCGCACTCGTCTTTGGGATTCTTGCCTTAGCGCCGCGCGCATTCGTTTTGAACGACTGTAACACTTAGAAGGATGGGATACGGTTCCTTTTCAACATCGGGCCCTCGCTTGCGACTTCCTTTCACTGCACAACCAGAGACTCGAGCACATGTAACGCTGCACCGATGGAGGGCGGCTCCTTGTTACAAGTGTGCTTGAGAAGGGGACTGTGGATGGGAGGATCTTTTCCAGAATCGTTGATACATCTTGGGTCTTCTCTGGTCTTCCTGCCTCCTCCCTCCTCCCTCTCTGCTTCTGTCTCTCCTTTCTCCCTCCCTCCTCCTCCTCCTCCTCCTTCCTCTCCTCCTCCTCCTCTACTTGCCTCTTTCCTTCCAACCTCCCTCCTCCCTGCCCTCCTCCGCCCTCCCCCCCTCCTCCCCCCCTCTCCTCCTCCCTTTCCTCTCCCCTCCCTCCGCCCCCCATCCTCTTCCTCCCTTCCTTCCTTACTCCTCCCTCCTCCCCTCCCTCCCTCCTTCCTTCCTCCTCCTCCCTCCTCCTCCCTCTCTCCCTCCTCCCTCCTGCTTCCTCCTCCCTCCCTCCGCCCTATCTTCAACCTCCCTCTCCCTCCTTCCTCCTCTTCTCTCCCTCCCTCCTCCTCCTTCTTCCTCCTCCCTCCCCTTCCCCTCCCTCCTTCTCCCTCCCCCTCCCTCCCTCCTTCTCCCCCCTCCTCCTCCCTCCCTCCGCCCCCGCCCTCCTCCCTCTCGGGATCGGGGCCCGGCGTACGCCTCTGCGCGCTGCTCCGGCGTGATCCGGTCTTTGTCGAGGGGAGTGGAGTACTTGCTGGTGAACTGGGCGCCCCAGCGCCGAGGGCGACGGGCTGGACTCCCAGAATTTTTGGCGGCGAGCGAGGGGGGGAAGTTTCGGGTTCGAGGTTCGAGGTTTTCGACGTCTTTGTTGGTTCTCGGCGGTTTTCCAGCCTCGGGATGCTTGCCAGCAGCTGCGCCTCGCCGCGGGCGTTCCAAGGGTGCCCAGATCGTCCCCAACGCCCGCCGGAGACCCCTGCCTCCTCCCGATCCTGCCGTCTCCTGCCTCCTCCCCCTCCTCCACCCCGCCTGCTCGCCCATCCCCATCCTCAGTACTGAGAGGGAGGGGGAGGAAGGGAAGGAGGGAGGAATAGAGGGAGGGAGGCAACTTTAGGACGTCGCTGAAGGGGTGTCCCGCATATGGCCATGAACCAGTATTTCGCGCTCAGGAAAATGATCCAGGCGAAGGACCCAACCATACGCAGCTGTGAAAACCAGTTGTGAATATCGTCTTCGGCGAAGCTCCCCATGGATCCACGCAGAGTTTGAGGGGTGCGCCGAAATGGGGGTGGAACTGCATGCGACCCCTGCATATGGGGCCTTCGGCGGAGCTCCCTATGGCGCCATGAAGCGCGCGTGTGTGTGTGTGTGTGTGTGTCTGTGTGTGTGTGTCTGTGTCTGTGTCTGTGTCTGTGTCTGTGTCTGTGTCTGTGTCTGTGTCTGTGTCTGTGTCTGTGTCTGTGTCTGTGTCTGTGTCTGTCTGTGTGTTTTTGTCTGTGTGGGGGGCCGAATAGGGGGTAGAAATGCACGCGGACCCTGCCACTGCGGCCGTCTGTGGAGCTCCCTGTGCGGCCACGAAACGTGTGAATGATGTGCCGAAATGGGGAACTGGGGGTGGAACCGCATGCGAGACCTGCCATTGGGGCCATCGGCGGAGCTCCCTATGGAGCCACGAAGCGTGCGAGGGGTGCGCCGAAATGGGGATGGAACCGCATGCGAACCCTGCCACGGGGGCCTTCGGTGGAGCTCCTTATGGGGGCACGAAGCGTGTGAGGGGTCAGCCGAAATGGGTGTGGAACCGCATGCGAACCCTGCCACTGGGTTCTCGGTGGAGCTCCCTGTGAGGGCAGGAAATGTGTGAGGGGTGCGCCAGAATGGGGGTTGAACCGCAGCGAATCCTGCCGCTGCGGCCGTTTGTGGAGCTCCCAGTGGGGCTACGACACGTGTGAGGAATGCGCCGAAATGGGGGTGAAACCGCATGAGAACCCTGCCACTGGGGCCTTTGGTGAAGCTCCCCATGGATCCACGAAGCGTTTGATGGGTGCGCCGAAATGGGGGTGGAACTGCATGCGAACCCTGCATCTGGGGCCTTCGGTGGAGCTCACTAGGTGGGCCACGGAGCGTAGGGATGTCCCGGGATAGACATGCGGAGGGCCGAGGCAATGGTGGGAGGAGGGAGGAGGAGAGGAGATGGAAGAGGAAGGAGACGCAGGGCGCTGTCTCTTCAAAACGAAGGCCCGACACCACAAGATGGTTGGTGAAGCAACAACATACCATGTGAAATCGCACACCTCACCACCCTGTTCTGGTTGGTTGTCTTCTGGAGAATGTCAAACAATTCGGGAGGGACGGGACGGGAGGGGGATGGGGGCGGCTCCTAAAGCAGAGCTCCTGGCGTGGAAAGGGGGAATGGCGCAGGGCGACTTCGACATGCCTGTCTTGGCCCCGGGCAGCAGAATCATGACGAGGATGAGAAGCACGAGGAGGAGGAGGAGGAGGAGGAGGAGGAGGAGGAGGAGGAGAAGGAGGAGGAGGAGGAGGAGGAGGAGAAGGAGGAGACAGATGGGGAGGATACGGAGACGACACAGGCACCATCTTCGCACTCTGTGCGAGAGAGGAGGATCAGGATTAGGAGGAGAACGAGGAGGAGGAAGGGCAGCAGGATGAGGACGAGGAAGCGGCAGGGACGCCGTACTCGCAGGCGCTATGCGAGGAGTGCGCTGGGCGGGTGCTTACCAAGTCTCGCCCTGGCTTGCGACAGCGTCTTTATGAGGTAATGCGCACTGCCTGTTGACAATTGCCAGTGTGCGTATTCTTTTCGCACGCGTAGATCCCAGCGTTTGCCCCAACGATGTTTGTTTCAGCTTCGTACCTGCGTCTTGCCGGCTAGCGACAGAGCCCACTGTAGCCCGCCTTTCCGAATTGTGCTGACTACGGCATTTTAGCAGGCTAGGGCGACACACGATCGAACCCACATCATGTAGACGGCGCGATCAATGTTGGGGTCGTCTTCGGTCTGTCTTGGGTCGTCTCGGGCTGGACGTCGAACATGTGTTCAATGCATCTGGCTTCTCGCGGGCCCTTTTGGAAACTCTGGGGAGCATAGCATCTTGGGGGACTGTTGGGGCATGTTGGCTGCCTGTCAACTTGTTGTGGGCCGTCTTGGCGAATGCTTGGGCCGTCAACGGGCCTCCCTGGAGCAATGTCGCGGACTCGGCTTGTGGCTCGTGGGCCCCGGCGGCTCTCTGTGGCACTCTGGCGGCCTTCTCGGGGCAGCCTTTGGGCCTGCCTTGAGCCGTCTCGGGGCGCTCCTGGCGCCTGGGAACACCATGGGGCTTGCGTTGGCGCCGCTTGGGCCCCTCTGCGTCCTTTGGGAGCGCTCCGATGCCCTGTGGGACTGGGTTCTCTGGGAACGCCCTCGTGTCCTCCTGTGGGGCTGCCCCTGGGGGCAGATTTGCTTCTCGCCTGCCTCCTGCAGCCCCTCTCCTGCCTCCCTGCGGCTCCTCTCCGCGGCAACTTCTGCCTCCCTCCTCTGGGACTGCCCCTGGGACAACAAATTTGCTTTTCGCCCGCCTCCTGCAGCCTCTCTCCGCGACAACTTCTGCCTCGGGTCCGCCGCTCGACGGCGCGGGCCCCCCCGGCGGAGCCGCGAGGGCTCCCGCGCGCGACGCGCCGAGGGGGCGCCGCGGGGCCGGCGGGGCAGCCTCGGCCTTGCAGCGGTCGCGAGGCGCCCACCCCCGACGGCGAGGGGGGCCGCGCTGTGGGCTCACCCCTGGCGGTGCCCCCGTGGAGCGAGGGCGAGGTGGGAGAGGAGCAGGGGAACAGAAAGTGGCATCAGCATAGAAAAACTCGGAGGTCCGCGCGGCTTTCTCGGATCGGCGCTGGGGCCCCCCGGTCCCCAGCCGCTCGCCCTGGCGGTGTCCCCGTGGAGCGAGGGCGAGGCGGGAGACTTCATGGACTGCGGCACCACCGGGTCGGACTTCATGGACTGCGTGCGCACTGTCAAGGGCGTACGTGCTGTGGCGACCGTCGCCGGCGCTGCTGCCACCGAGGCCCCGCCCGCTGAAGGCGCGATAGCGGGCACCATTAGGGGAACAGAAAGTGGCATGAGCATCAAGACTCGGAGGTCCGCGCGGCTTTCTCGGATCGGCGCGGGGGCCCCCCGGCGGCGCCTCCGGCGCCGCCCCCGGCGCGCTCCGCGCGCCAGGGAGGGGGGTCCGGCGCCCATCCGAGGAATCCGCGCGGACCTCCGAGTTTCTATGTTTATGTCACTTTCTGTTCCCCTGAGGAGTGCCCCGTCTGCAAAAAAAAACCTGGGCAGACGAGACCCAAGAGGAGCCACGAGCCTCCCGACGGGTGCGTGGGGCATGCGGCTCCGCCTGTGCCAGGGCGCACGTCGGGAGGGGCAACATACGAATCCTGCGCCTGTCAGCGGCGCGCCCGATCATCGGACTTAAAATGCACGGAACAACTCTCCCTCGCGGCTGATACAAATCTTACACAAATTGCTCGCGAACGCCGAATTAAATCCAGCCACAATCTTTTCACCGTGGATCACATGCAGATCGCAATTCAAACAACAACACGCTGCAGTTGCGCCTCTTACAAGTTAACTAGTATGTGGAATTTGCTGCCAAGGCGAACTACGTAGGCACTTCGTGTGCTCTGAGCCCCCACCTTTTCTCGCTCGAATCACACTTCCCTCCCTCTCGCTCGATTGACACTCCCCCTGGCCGCCATTCATAATGAGGGCCCTCGCAACTGGCGCAGCTCCCCCTGTTCGTCTCTACGCAGGCAACACCAGTGATGGCTTCAATGGTGAGACCTGCAGGGTGAGAGAGCAGGCGAGCCATGCGAAGACGAGACCTGTGCAGGCGAGAGCTGTGACGGCCATACGCTTCCATGCGCAGGCCAGTCCTAATTCGACTGAAATGATTTAAGACAATCCTTGCATGCCCAGGCTGCGTCCTGCGTGCAGATAACGAGAAGCCTGGTGGTCGCAGGCGACGCGCGCTTGACAGCTCGCACCACTCTGGGAATCATCAAACATGTTCGCGAACAGGTCGACTGATACACGCGGATCGAAGCCAGCAAACTCAATGTTGAAGCATCGCTATGCTTTCGCGTGCTCCAAACGCGGGTGAGTTCCCTCACACGTGCAGGCTGATCGCACAAACGATGAACAGAACATGTCATCCCATGTCCAACTCAACGAGCCTGCACTTGCGATTGCTTACCCAACCACCTACATATCGCAATAAGTCCTGTTGGTGATGAGAGACCTCATGTTGCACATCGACTGTGAATTACGACGCGCTGGCGCCCAAGGGAAAGAGCGATGAAGGGCCTCTTGGTGCGGCAAACGGACCTCACGATCCCATCGACGAAACCGCGCCGAGGGTGCCGTTCAGGCAGGGCGAGTCCTGCCAGAGTCCAGCACCTGTGAGGGTCAACGTCGGGGATGGACAGACCCCCCTTTAGTAAAACGTGGTTTAGTGAAAACGACCTGAGGCCCAAACCTGGCGGGCGCAAGCCTGGAACATAACGGCCACGGCGCCCTCTCGAGAACCAAAAACGGACAATTCACTAATCGACGTGTCACTGTTGGGGGTTCTGTCCACCCCCGATAACGCTAAGGAGGGACCTGGCTCAGGAGGGGGAAACACTGGTCCGGTGAGACACCGTCGGCAAGTCGGCGATGGGCCCCCGATGCCGAAACCGCACGCTCCTGTGCGGGGATAGGTCATGGGGCCCCTATCTGACTACCTACCACCCCAACCCAACCCGAAGACCCGAATTTCGGGTTGGGGGGGGTAAGGGTTCCACATGCGTTTTTTCGATGTTTCCCGACCCCCCCCACTGGAAATCGAGGGTAAATCTGAGCCTTCGGGTTGGGTTGGGGTGGCTTGGTGGGTGGTGACCATCTGAGATCAGTGAACCATAAGCAGGGAGTCGACGTATCCCCCCTGAGCCTCGGCCCACCCCTGGTGGTGGCACCCTCGGCTTAGGGGTCATGCCTCGGGCCTCCGGCGGCCCCGGGGGAACGATCCTGGCACCCCCGGAGCGCTCTCGGCGCGGCGCAGCCCCTGGACAGCACGCCGAGGCCGGAGAACCGACGAGACCCGCGGAACACGAGTGAAAACCTCGAGCCTTGGATCTCCCCGAGCACCTGCCACCGCAGCACGGCCTTCTTCCCCTCGTCGAAGCGGGCGGCCCGCAGCGCCAGGCGGCGGGCGGCGGCCACCCTGCCCTGCTGCGTCTCGAGCAGCGCCCACGCGGTGAGGAGCGTGGCCAGCCACCGGAGCGCCTCGCCGAGCATCGCGGTCTCCTGCGGCCCCGGGGAGAAGCCCTTCGGCCACCAGACGTGCTGCCTGCTGTCGACCCTGGCACCGGTGTCTCTGAACATCAGCTCCTGCACCCTCCGGCAGCCCTGGTTGAAGGCGACCTGCGCCCTGTCCAGGCGCCCGAGCGCCTTCTCCGTGAGGGCCAGGTTCAGCGCGGTGTGGGCGGCGGCCACCGCCGCCGCCACCTCCGAGACCTCGGGCAGCTCGCCCCTCTCCTAGGTGAAGAAAAAACGGTACAAACATAAACTTTTGGCGCTCCGCGCGGATCTCTGGGATCTGCGCTGGACCCCCTCCCTGGGGCGCGGAGCGCGCCAGGGGCGGCGCCGGAGGCGCCGCCGGGGGGGGGGCCCAGCGCGGATCCAAGAAATCCGCGCGGAGCGCCAAACGCTTATGTTGATGGCGTTTTTGCGTCTTCGATCTCCTGCATGGCGATGGACCTCCGGTACGCCCTCGCGGCCCTGCCGAAGTCCCTGCTCTTCCGGAGGCGCACGGCCTCGTAGCTGATGCTGGCCAGCCGCCGAAAGCCTGGGCTCGCCGGCCCCGCCGCCCGCGGGCGCGCCGCGCCGCGGAGGGCCTCTTGGCGGCACGCACAAGGGGGTCCTCCTCCTCCTCCTCCTCCTCCTCCTCTCCTCCTCCTACCTCCTCATCCTTCCCTCCTCCTCCTCTCCTCCTCCTTATCCTCCTCTCCTCTCCTCCCTCCCTCCCTCCCTCCTCCCTCCTCCTCCCTCCTCCCTCCCTTCTTCCTCCTCCTCTCTCCCTCTCCTCTCCTCCTCCTCCCCCTCCTCCTCCCTTCCTCCTCCTCCCGTCCTCCCTCCTCCTCCTCCTCCTCCTCCTCCTCCTCCTCCTCCTTCTCCATTTCTTCTCCTTATAACTAATTTTTCCCTGTCGCACCCCGAGGCCAGTTTTTTGGGCGGGCTGAGCGTTGTGCCTGACATATCCTCTCCATTTATGACTCTGTTCTGAAAACTTAGCAACAATTTCACAGATGGAGGGCGGGTCGTTCTCAAAATGTGGCTCTCGCCTTAGCGCGGCGCACGCTCGTTGTCCAAATTTGCAAGGGTTTCACGGATTGAGGGCGAGTGGCTTTCAAAATGTGGCTGTCGCTTTTGCGCGGCACACATTCGTTGTAGATATGTTCGAGAGGTTCACGGATTGGGGGCGGGTGGTTTTCAATATGTGGCTCTCGCCTTGGCGCGGCGCACATTCGGTTTATCAAATTGCAAGAGTTTCACGGATTGGCGGCGGCTTCTTTTCGAAATGTGGCTCTCGCCTCAGTGCCGCGCGCATTCGATTACAGCATTTGCAAGAGTTTCACGGATTCCCATCATCAGCGTACCAAAAATTGTGTTTTGAACGGATTCAGGATTATGCGGGTGCAGTGCTTACGCTGATTCACTGTGTTGAAGTTTCAAGAGTGACAGTCTGGCATGATCCAGGATCGTCAAAACGCAACAGTCAGGTTGATCCGTGGCGTTGGAATCCCGAGATCAATCGTTTGGCATGCGTCAAGGTCTTCAAACAGTTGTCTTCCAACGAAGCAGTACCTTCAACCGTTGTGGGGGTCTATGAAGAGGGAGCTTGGAGGAGGGTTTATTATCTTGCACAGGGTGTCTAGAGCTCCGACCATTTTATTCCGCGTCGCACACCCACCTCCCCCCGCACCTCCCCTCGCGTCCCCGGCGCCACAGTGGGACCCCCGCTCCGCGGCCCTCTGCCCCGAGCCCACTCGGCGTCCCCAGCGCCCCAATGGGAGCCCTGCCCATTGCCCCTTCCGCCATGAACGCTTTATTCCGCGTCGCACGCCCACCTCGCCCCGCACCTCCCCTCGCGTCCCCGGCGCCACAATGGGACCCCCGCTCCGCGGCCCTCTGTCCCGAGCTCACCCGCGTCACCAGCGCGCCAGTGGGTGGCCCGCCCATTGCCCCCCCCGCCACGAACACTTTATTCTGCGTCGCACCCCCCCCCCTCCCCCGCCCCTCACCCCGCGCACCCGGCGCCGCAGTGGGCCACCCGCTCCGCGGCCCTCTGCCTCGAACCCCCCCCGCGCCCCCAGCGCAGCAGTGGGGGCCCCGCCCATGACCCTCTCCGCCGCGAACGTTTCATTCCGCGTTGCACACCCACCTCCCGCCGCCCATCCCCCCGCGCCCCCAGCGCCACAATGGGGCCCCTGCTCCGCGGCTCTCTGCCCCGAGCACCCCCCGCGTCCTCAGCGCCCCAATGGGGGCCCCGGCCATCATTCACTCGGCCGCGAACGTTTTATTCCGCGTCGCAGGGCCCCCCGCTCCGCGGACCTACGCCCCAAGCCCCCCCGCGTCCCAGCGCCCCCGTGGGGGCACCGCCCGTTGCCCCGTCCGCCACGAATGCTTTGTTCAGCGTCGCGCGCCCACCTCCCCCCGCCCCTCCCCCCGCGCCCCCAGCGCCACAGTGCGCCCCCCGCTCCGCGGCCCTCTGCCCCGAGCCCCCCCCGCGTCCCTAACGCCCCAGTGGGGGCCTCGCCCATTGCCCCCTCCGCCACGAACGGTTGATTCCGCGTCGCGACGCACACCACATCCACCCGCTCCTCCCCCCGCGCCCCCAGCGCCACAGTGGGGGCACCCGCTCCGCGGCCTTCTGCCCCGAGCCCCACCGCGTCCCCAGCGCCCCAGCGGGGGCCCCGCCCATTGCCCCTTCCGCCACGAACGTTTCATTCTCTTGCGCAGGGTGTCTGGAGCTCCGACAACTTTATTCCGCGTCGCGAAGCACACCCACCTCCCCCTCCTCACGCACCACATCACCACCTCCCCTCCCCCAGTGGGGGCCCCGCCCACTGCCACCTGCGGCGCGCACCACCTCCCCAACCTTTCCCCCCGCGTCCCCAGCGCCCCAGTCGGCCCCCCGCCCAATTCCCTCTCCGCACCGACAACTTTCTTCCGCGTCGCGACGCACACCGCCTCCCCCACCCCTCACCCCACGCCCCCACGCCACAGTTGGCCCCCCTCCCCGTGGCCCTGTGCCCCGACCCCTCCCCGCCTCCCCAGCGCCCCAGAGGGGGCCCCGTCCATTGCCCCCTCCCCCACGAACGTTTTATTCCGCGTCGCGACGCAACCCACCTCCCGCCGCCCATCCCCCCGCGCCCCCAGCGCCCCAGTGGGAGCTCCGCCCCGTGCCCTCTCCGCCCCGACAATTTCATTCCGCCGTCGCGACGCGCGCCACCTCCCCCCCTCCCCCCAACGTCCCCAGCACCCCAATGGGACGCCCGACCTCCCCGTACCCCCCCGCGTCCCCAGCGCCAGAGTGGGACCCCCGCCCCGTGGCTCTCTGCCCCAAGCCCCCCCGCGTCCCCAGCGCCCCAAAGGGGGCCCCGCCCATCTGCCCCTCGCCACGGAACGCTTGAGGGAGGAGTCGCGACGACACCACCTCCACACCCTCCCTCCCGCGTCCCCAGGCCCCAGTGCGGTCTCCGCCCCGTGCCCCTCCGCCCGACCCCCGACAATTTCATTCTGCGTCGCGAACGCAGCCGCCTCCCCCTCCCCCCCGTCCCCCCAGTTGGACCTCGCCGCCCCGTGGCCCTTCTGCCCTGCTCCAAGCCCCGCTCAATGCCCCCTCCACCCGACAATTTTATTCCGGTTTTTTGTAGCGACGCTACCACCCCCTCACCACCCCCCCCCCCCCCCTCTCCCTCCCCCCACCGCGTTCCTAGCGTCCCGGGTTTTAGGAGCCCAGCCCAGTCACCCCGAGCCCACCCGCGCCCCCAGCGCTCTAGTAGGAGCCCCGCCCACAACCCCCTCCGCCACGAACGTTTCCTTCAGCGTCGCGACGCACACCACCTCCCCCACCTCCTCCCTCGCGTCCCCAGCGCCCCAGTCGGCCCGAGCCCAACCGACTGCCCCCTCCGGCCCGACAATTTTATTCCGCGTCGCGGCGCACACCACCTCCCCCCCCCGCGTCACCAGCGCCCCAGTGGAACCCCTGCCCCGTGGGCCTCTGCCCCGAGTCGCCCCGCGTCCCAGCGCCCCATGGGATCTCCGCCCCGTGCCCCCTCCGCCCCGAGCAGTTAATTCCGCGTCGCGACGCACGCCACCTCCTCCCCTCCCCCCCGCGTCCTCAGCGCCCCAGTGGGCACCCGCCCCGTGGCCCTCTGCCCCGACTATTTTATTCCGCGTCGCGACGCACACCACCCTTTCCCCCCGCGCCCCTTGCGCCCCAGCGCCCCGGTGGGACCCCCGCCCCGTGCTTCTCCGTCCCGACCACTTTATTCCGCGTCGCGACGCACACCACCTCCCCCCCCTCCTCTCCGCGCCCCTAGTGCCCCAATGGGACCTCCGCCCCGTGCCCCCTCCGCCCCGAGCACTTTATTCCGCGTCGCGACGCACACCACCTCCCCCCGTCCCCACCTGGGATTTGGGCACCGTTGCTGGGCCCCGAGGGGCAATGTCTTGCCCCCTCTTCCCCGCTCCTCCTCCACCTCCTTCTCCTCCTGCCCCTTTTTTGTGCAACAGCCATGGCGCAATGCCACTTGTTCGTTCCAACATCATTGATGGCTCGTGGGTTTACAAGTCCTCCTCCTCCTCCTCCTCCTCCTCCTCCTTCCCTCTCCTCCTTCCCTCCTCCTTCCCTCTCCTCCTTCTCCTCCTCCTCCTCGTCCTCGTCCGCGTCCTCGTCCCTCGTTCCCCCCCTTCCCTCCCCTCCTATGCTCTCCTCTTCCACTTCCCTCCTCCTTTTCCTCCTCCTCCTCTCCTCCTCCTCCTCCTCCTCCATCTCCTCCTCCTCCTCTCATCTAATCCTCATCCTCCTCCTCCTCATTCTTCTTCTTTCGTACTATCCTCCTCCTCTCTCTCTCCTCCTCTCTCTCTCCTCCTCCTCCTGTTCCTCCTTTTGCTCCTCTCCCCTTCCCCTCCAACTCCTCCTCCCCCATCTCCTACTCCTCTCCTGCTCTCCTTCTCCTCCTTCTGCTCTTCCTGTCCTCGTCCCTTCCCTCCTCCCTCCTCCTCCTCTCCTGCTCCTCCTCCTCCTCCTCCTCCTCCTCCTCCTCCTCCTCTTCCTCCTCTTCCTCATCCTCCCCTATGGGGTACGGGGGAAGGCTTCGTAGAAGGAGGCTGCTTCTCAGACGGCGCCGGCCTCACATCTATAGACAAGGCCCGCGCCGTCTAAGAAGCAGGTGCTCCCAAGAAGCCTTGCCCCCTCCCCGTTACCTGAGGGGCAACGATAATGGGGGACTGGCATAAGGGGGGGATGCATCGACCTGGCATCGGCGATGCATCGCCGACAGATCGGCGATAAGCCTCCGATCGTGAATCCGCACCTCCCTGGGCAGCTTGGGGCCATCAGGCCCCCGTCGGCGATCAATGGGCGATTGGGGGTCGGTGCGTCCCCCCCTACATGCACATCCCCTGATCTTACCTGGTATTGCCCTGCACATGTCACCCCATGCTACCTGACAGATCCCCCTGCACGTCCCCCCTGTCGCTGCCCCTGGCATTAGAGTCGGGGCCTTGACCTAAGGAACCCCAAATAAGGAACGAGGCCCCTTTTTGCCATAAGTTGAACTTCGATTTCCGATCGAAAACATAAGGAAAACCTGAGGCAAGCTGCGAAACACTGAAGGAACGCGGAGCCCCTCCCCAACGAAAAGGGTTCCTTCTTCAGGGCCCCGACTGTACCCCCCTCTGCGCGTGGCCGCGCCTTGGTGTAGTGCGCCAGGGCCGCGTCCGCGTTCGCGGCCGCGGGCCCGCGGAGGCGGCCCGGCGGCAGCGCGCCGGCCGTGGAGGGCCACGGCCCCCCGCGGCCGCGCGGGGCCTGGGCGCAGGGCGCCCGGGCCGCGCCGGCGGCGGCGGGCCCGCCGGGGCGGCCCGGCGCGGCCGCGCCGGCCGCGGCCGCCGCCGCGGCGAGGAGCCCGCGGGCGGAGGCCGCGCCGCGGGCGGCGCGGGGCGGCGCGGCCCGGCGCCCGCGCCTCGCCGGGCCGCCGCGCCCGCCGGGCGCCATGGCGCGCGGGGGGCCTCTCCGGAGCTCGCAGGTGGAGGGGCGCCGGCAGAGCGAGGAGCACAGGCCCAGACAGGATGCCCGGGTCTAACAAACAAAAATCCGGGCGGGAGGGTTTGGGCCGTTTTCGGCCTCGGGGGCCCTCGCCGGGCCTCGGGGTCGTCAAAGAACGGCTCAGGACGAAAAACCGGTCCCAGGGAAAGGGTCGGGACTTCCAGGGACCCCGTATTCAAAAAATCAGGACGTCGCATCTCTTGGAACGGGTCTTGCGCGAGATGACGTGAGGACCCTGCGCCGCAGCTTAAGCGGGCCGCCAGCGCGGCACACTACATTGGAGACGAGGGCGCTTATCCGCGACCTTGCGCGGGCAGCTTACGCGCCAATGTCGGCGCAGAGGACTCGTTTTTGGGCGTCGCTCAGCTGGAGCGGTCAAAGACGGGCCTTGAGCCAGAAAGGCTACGGATGGGCTGCCCTATAGGCCCGTGTTGGGCCTGCTCGAGGACGTCCTGGGCCATGCTGGACCACGTCACGGCGGCCTTCGGGGAATCGTAGTGCAGCTTTGGGGCCCGTCTTCGACTGCCTTGTGTCCATCTGGGCCATGCTGGACCACGTGAGGGCGTTGGGGAGGCCTTCGGGGAATCGTGATGCAACCTTGGGGCCGTCTTCGGCTGCCTTGCGCCCATCTGGGCCCGTTTCGGGCGAACAACGAGCCCACGACGGCCCTGAGACGGCTCCAAGACTGCCAAAGACAAGCCTAGCACGACTCCACAAAACACCCACACAGCTCACGAGGAACGCTCCAGTTGAGCTCTCGAGTATCAAAGCCCTTCGGTCACACATTGACTTTCCTTTGAAAACGTCGGTGGCCTAATCCGCCGAACGTGTCGGCGTGTGTGAGAGGCTTACTCGTTTGAGTCGTCGTCGTCGTCGTCGTCGTCGTCGACGTCGTCGCCGCTCCCCCTCAAGCGTTCCAGCCAAAGGGAAAACGAGCAACGTCGCAATCGAATCGAAGGAGGCCCCTTCCCGTTGATCCCTCCTCCGCCAGGTGGGGGTGGGGGTGGGGTGGGGGGTCCCGGCGGGGTGGGGGCGTGGACAGGGGTGTGGGGGGGTGGTCCCAGGGGCTGTGATACCCCCCACCCTCTGGGGGGAGCACCCCTCCCTGGGAGAAGCTTTCGGGTCCCGAGCGTCAGCGTCGTCGTCGTCGTCGTCGTCGTCGTCGCCGTCGTCGTCCCCCTTCAGGTCGGCAGCACCAGCCGTAAAAACCTTCGCAACATGGCTTCGGCACGGCCTCATCAAGCTGCAGGGCAGCCCGTGAGGGAGCGACGGACGCAGCCCTGCGACGCACACACACGCGCGCCAGCACACGGAAGGAGCACGGCCTCCCGCTTGCTGGGGCCCTCATATGGTGTGGCGCAGCGCAGGTGGATCTGAAGGCACCCCGCCCGCTTCGGCTCTCCAACGCGTGGCTGCGCCACTGCTCTCTGAATCACGGGCGGTCCCGCGGAGGAGCGGCGCCTCGGCGCGGGCCCGGCGAGACACCGCTCCCCTCGGCGCTCCGTCGCCCCGCCGCCCCGCGAGAGGGCGCACCGAGGCCTCGCCCCCCCCCCCCCGGCGGCGGCCCCGAGCGCGAGGCGGAGGCGGCTCCCTGCGGCCCTGGGCGGGCCTGATGAACCCTCGCCTCCCTGAGGTGCGCAGACTCGCCGCTTCCCCACCCCCTGGCGGATTCTGCGGGGTGGCCTGTGCACGCGGGCGTTCCACGAGGCCTCGCCCCTCTTCTGGTGGCCCCCCCCCCGTCACCCAGGCCCGCCGGCACTCTGCGGGCCCCCTGGGGATCCCGCAGAGTGCCCCCTCCGCCCAGGCGCAACTCAATGAGACCTCCCGCCCCCACGTGCTCCCAACGAACTGCGCGGGGAGGCGCGCGACCCATTCGATGCAAATGGCGACAGCTAAAACGTACGTGGAGCCTCTTGTGAAAAGCTGCTGGGAAAGAGGCGTTGTGATGAACGATCACCACCCCTGCTTGACGCCCCCCCCAGAGGCGCAGGACCGTGGCGACAGCCGTGCGACTGGGCAGCACCTGGGGGAGGCGAAGCCTTCCTCGCTTGGGCCCGCGTAGGCCCACCACTCCTTTGAATCTAAGGTGGGGGGGTGGGGGGGTCAAGAACGTGACGGCAGCTGACCGCACGGCAACACCCAGGGGTACCCATGGCCGCGCGCGTGCGTGGACGGGCTCACCACTCCGCTGGACCGGGACGGGACGCACGAGCTGCGACAGCTATCCGCCCCGCAGCACCGAAGGGGGGTGGAATATCATTGTGGGCACCTGCGCGGCTCACCATTTTGCCGCCCCCGCCACCACGGAGTTCCCAACAGATTGGAGAGTTCCTTGGCGACTTTCCTACTACAGTGCGGGAAGTGCAACCAACGATTCGTACAGGTAGTGGTGGTGGTAAGAATTGCTAGGCGTATGTAAGGTTGTGCTAAGCTTTTACGAGGCTTTGGTGAGCTTCTGTAAGGCGCATGAGAAACTCATGAGAGGCTGCCAAGACGCCTTGAGACGCTTCTGAGAAGTTTCCGATAATGTGTTGAGAAGCTTCTGAGCGGCTAATGAAGCTTATGATAAGCTTGTGGGAGGCTTATGATAGGCAGAGGCTTCTGAGATGCGTTTGCGGGGCTTCAGACAAGCTTCTGCGAAGCTAGTGCGAAGCTTCTTAGAGGATTATGACAGGCTTTTGCGCGGCTTCCGGAATCCTTTTGCTAAACTTCTGAAAAAGGTGTTCGCGAAGAACCGGACGGCTTGTACGAAGCGTTCGACTGGCTTTTGTTGCGAGATTCCTGGCATCCGTTATGTTTGTGCAAAGATTTTAAAGTGCTTCCCAAAAACTTAAAGGCTTTCGAATAGCTTCAGAGAGGCGCCGTGGTAGCCTCTGACAGGCTTCAGAACATGCTTATGAAACGCTTGTGCGACGCTCCCGAGAAGCTTTTGCGATGTGTCTTGGAGCCCTTCAGGAGCCCTCTGCGGCAGTCTCGAGCTCTATTGAGCCATCTTGTAGCTGTTTCGAAGCTGCTGTAGGGTCTCGCGGGCTACTGTAATGATCGCCTGCGTACCGTGGTATTTGCAGGCGTACTGTGGTGCTTGCATGTTTCGCCCATTGTTGCCGCTCCGCGGCTGCTTGGGCTCAAATTGCATGTAACCATTGCGACATGTTGTGCGTTCTCTTGCGCCACACTACTTCCAAATGAACAGACGTTGTGTATTCTGCCAACCGTTTACCCTGAAAGCGGCGACACGGTCACGACTGGAGAATAACCCTACGCGCCGAGAGTCTCATCACCACGGAAAGGACACACTGCCATCATGGGGCTACCAGCATGCGCAACCTCCGTAGTGTCAGACTCTGCGGTGCTATGTTTGTTAAAGTCTTTGCGCTACCCTATGCGACTATAATGATTTTACTCGGGTTTTCACCCCAGAACTTTCCCCCATCGTCCTGATTGCGAATCTCCGTTGCGAGTCACACTGGCAACTTGAAACACAAGTGTGCGCAACTTCCGTTGAACACCGAACCGAGCCGTACGGGCTTCTGGCACGCAGCCAGGCGATAAAGCCAGTCCACCAGGACAAATGTGGCGACGGTCGAAAGCCTCCCCAGTGCTCAGGGTGAGCCACGCCTCGCTCGGACCCCTGCAAGCCCGCCACCCCGCCGGACCCACGAGGGGCGAAGGAGATTGAAGGATAGTTGCCTGCCTGGCAACACCCAGGGAGGGCGATGCCTAAATAGTCTTGGTCTGCGTGGCCCACCGCTCCGGTGGACCCATCATGGGCGCAGAATAGCTGCGGCAGTTGGACGCCTGGCACCACCCGGGGAGGGCGGAACCTGCACGGCCGGACAGCCTGCGAACAGCTCGCAGGGGGCGAGGGGACCTCCACAGCTGGGCAGGGGCGAGGTCATCTTCGGTCGGGCGTGTCCCCCTACAGGCGGATTTCGGACGGCAACTGAAACATGATCAAACAACGCGAGGAAATAATCCCACATGGTAAGACAAATCGTCCCCATATTTTTATTAAAAACTGTTTTTGAATATTCCTCCTGTAGAGGGGACACGCCCGACTTACAAGGTGACCTTCAGGGGAAATCTCTGCACGCCTCACGAGTCCTGAGTGGCGACGGCTGCACGCCTGGCCGCCCGGCTGGCAACACCCGAGCGAGGCGAGGCCTCGCTCCGCCATCTGCGCGGCTCGCTTCTCCGCCGGACTTTCTCTCCCCATGGGGCGCAGGAACATGGCGGCGGGTGCACGCCTGGCGCCGCCTGGGCACGGCGAGGCCTCGTTGGCATCTGCGTGGCAAGTCGAGCAAGTCGAGGCCTCGTTGGCAGTCTGCGTGGCTCACTTTTCCGCTGGACTCTCTCCCCTGGGGCGCAGGAACATGGCGGCGGGCGCACGCCTGGCGCCGCCTGGGCATGGCGAGGCCTCGTGCGGCGCAGTCGCGTGGCGACAGTGGCACGCCTGGCACCAGCCATGAGAAGACAAGAATAATTACAGGAAGCGACCAGGGAAGCGAGCGGGAAAGTGGGAGGAGGGGGCGGGAGCAGAGGGACGGATCAACAAGTGCTCTGTTCAAGCCAATGGCTTAGCGAAAAAACTGCCGTTCTGGAATCCTGGGGGATCCCGTTGCCCCACGCAGCGCAAACCGAATCCGACGTTGCCTCCCCGAGAGCTCCAAGAAACTGAACTGTCGCCACTTTCTGAACCACGGGTGTCCCGCGGAACGCTCTCCCCCACACCCCCACAACCACCCACCTGGCCTCCCTCACCGCAAAAACTCTGCATACTCGTGGCCACTTCGTAATGCCCTCGGATGTTCCGCGCAAAGCCCTCCACGTGCAACTATAGCCAGGCCTCACCTCCGCATGTGATCCTGCACGTAGAGACCTCGCTTCTTCTGAACCCCTCGGGGTTTTTGTATCCCCCCCCGGGTCGAGGTTCTCGGCCCCCGCCCCGAGATGGGATGGGCGGACGACGACGACGACGACGACGACGACGACGACGACGACGCCGCCGACGCCGCCGCCGCCGACGCCGCCGACGACGCCGCCGCCGCCGCCGCCGCCGCCGCAACACCACCCCGTACCCACAGGGGGGAGGGGCACCTGCACTCCCCGCCACCCCACGCTCAGGGGACGAAGAGGAGGAGGATGAGGGAGGAGGAGGAGGAGGAGGAGGAGGAGGAGGAGGAAGAGGAGGAGGAGGACGAGGAGGAGGAGGAGGAGGAGACCAGCGTAAGAGAAGAGGAGGAGGAGGAGGAGGAGGAGGAGGAGGAGGAGGAGGAGGAGGAGGAGGATTAGGAGGAGGAGGAGGATTAGGAGGAGGAGGAGGAGGAGGAGGAGGAGGAGGGAGAAGGAGGAAGAGGAAGGGGTTGGGGAGGAGGCGAGGGATGAGGAGAAGGAGCAGCAACAGCAGCAGCAGCATCGGGCGCACGGAGGAGGGGGGGGAAGAGAAGGGAGGGGGGGAGGCGAGGTGGGGAGACGGGGAGATGGGGGACCTGGATGCAGCTCCACCTTAGCTGCCCCGATACGCAACACGCAACCCGTAACGTGGTGACACGGAGCTTAACACGTAGACTGAACACGCAGGTCAGGCATGAAACGTTCGCCACAACGTGGGCCAACACGGTGAGCCAACACGCAACGTGTCAACACGGGCGTTGTGAACACCGCACTTGTTGCGTTTCAAGACGGGCGTACGAGGGTAGCTAAGATAAAATAAGAAAACACGCAATAAACATAAACTTTTGACGCTCCGCGCAGATTTCTTGGATCCGCGCCGGACCCACTCCCTAGCGCGCGGAGCTCGCCAGGGGCGGCGCTGGAGGTGCCGCCGAGGGGGCCCAGCGCGGATCCAAGAAATCCGCGCGAAGCGCCAAAAGTTTGTGTTGATGGCGTTTCTTTCTTCTCCGAAGCTAAGAGCCCCACCCGCCAGCACCCCCCTCTCTCTGGACTTCAAGCGACACGCCGCCAGTCGCAGCCCGCCCCTCCGCCCTGCCGCTCCCCCCCCCCTCCCCGAGCCTATACCCCCCCGAGCGTTGCCTCTGATCGGATACTGTCGAGTCGAGCCGTGGGCCGGTCGGCGCAAGAGGCCTTCGCCGAACGAAGAATACCTGTGGTCGCAGTCCCGAGAAGGTCTCCAACTGTTCGGGGAAAGCTGGGGACGTCCAAGGAAAAGTTTTTGGAGGCCTGGAAATTGGCACCAACACCAACACAGGGGTTTGCCTCCGCAAGGGGAAGATGATCCTAGATTTCAGTGTTGGTGGTAATATTTCGGCCACCCTGGAAGCCGGAATATCACCACCATCGCCGAGATCGGGATCTTCTTCTCTCGGTGGAGGCACACCGCCGATATTGGTGTTGGTGTCAATCTCTAGGCCTGCGAAGTTTGGGAAGTCCGCAGCTGCAAGACGGCCAGCGTGCCCGAGGAGGGAGCGCCGAGAAAAAGCGGCCGGTCCGTGGGCGCCTCGTCGCTTCGGAGGCCCCGCAGGTCCTCCTCGTCGTCCTCCTGGGTGCCGGGGCAGCGATGGGGGCGAGGAGGCGGTGGAGGAGAGGGGGAAGGGCCCCAGGCTGAGGTCGGGCGTGTCCTCCTGCAGGCGGATTTTGGAAGAGAAATTTAGACAGTCCAGAAAATACGAAACATAGCCAAACATAGTCGAAACATCATCCCCAGTTTTTTTTGAGAAACAAATCAAAAAAAAAAAAACAAGCAAAACACATTTTTTTGAGCATTCCTCCTGTAGAGGCACACGCCCGACTTCACGCCAGATTTCCGGACGTTCTTTTCCGTACTTCGAGGCTCGGGGAGCTACCGCCCCGGGTCAATCCAAACCCGGGTCCGTCAGGCTTCGCGAGAGCCTGCAAGGCCCTGCAGGAGCCTGGACCCAAGCCCGGGTCAGCACACCCCTGGCCCTGCATGCTCCTGCAAGGTCTGGCGCTGAGGCTGACCCCCGTTTGCATTGGCCCTCGTCTCTTGAGCGGTTCCAGGGTCGAACCCCCCCCTGCGAAACTCATTTTTTGTTTGTCCCCCTTTGCGCTGTTTTCTTTTTCCGCAGCTTAGCTCGAGCCCTGGCGCCAACTGCACGCCGACCCGCATCCTGGCCAGGCCTATCCCGAGCCTAGGGTCTGCGTACAGTATGCGCCGAGCCCTGGGGATCCCTGGGGATTCGACCCTTGAACCCTCTTGAGCCCCGAGCGGCCTTTGGGGGAAACGGTCGGGGGAGACGGTCGGGGGCCCTGGGGCCGCGGACGGAAGAGGCAGAAGCACGCACGCCGTCGGATGGCTGGGGCGGGGGACGTGCCGCTGGGAGGAGGCGAGAGCTCGGAGCCAATGGGGGGATGAGCGACGCAGACCCATGCACCACCGGCGAGCGGCAAGCCTCGAGCTGGTGGTCCAGTCCGTGAGCGGCAAGGGCTATCCACGTCAGCCTCCGAGCGAGGAAGCACAAGCTGGCCTCCTTCCCGCCTGGCCGTCGAGCCCGGACCTCGACCTCCGGCGGCGTGCGCGCCCCCCGCTCTTCCTCCTCTCCCTCCTGGTCGTCCTTCCAGCTCTGGAGAAGACGGAGGCCGCCACAAGATGAGGTCGGAGCAGATGGTGCCGAGAGATCGCACCGCATCGGCGATGGAGAAGAAGAAGAAGAGGAGGAGGAGGAGGAGGAGGAGGAGGTGGCGGGAGGAGGAGTAGGAGGAGTAGGAGGAGGAGGAGGGAGGAGGAGGAGGAGGAGGAGAGGAGGAGGAGGCAGGAGGAGGGGAGGAGGAGGAGGAGGAGGAGGAGGAGGAGAGGAGGGAGAGAGGAGGAGGAGGAGGAGGAGGGAGGAGGAGGAGGAGGAGGAGGAGGAGGAGAAGAGGAGGGAGGAGGAGGAGGAGGAGGAGGAGGAGGAGGAGGAGGAGGAATGGGAGGTGGAGGAGGAGGAGGAATGGAAATGGAAGGCCCTCCAAAAGAGGGGAGTGCACAGCACTAAAGCCGCGCGCCCCCGCGGCCGGCGGGCGCCCGCGCGCGGGCGCGCGGCCGGCCGCGGGGCGCTCACGGCGCGGGTGGCGCAGGGCGCCAGCGGGCCCCCCGGAAGCGGGCAGCATGGGAATAGCTGCCCAGCTCCCCCCCCGCGTTCTGTCGGCCGGAAACGGCCCAGCCGGAGACACCCGGCAGCCGACAGAACGGGGGGGGGGGGCAGTCCAAACCAAACCCACGCCACCCATCCCAGGGGCCCGGCCCGCCACACGACGACGACGACGACGACGAGGACGACGACGGCGACGACGGAGACGACGACGGCGACGACGGAGACGACGACGACGACGACGACAAACGACACGACGCGACGGGGGGACGGACCGCCAGTCCCGCCCCAAGGCGGCGAGCGCAGGGGGGGAACCCTGCGCCGCCCTGGGGGAGGCCCCGGGACCTGGCAGCTACGGGAGGGGCCCCCTCGGGGCAGGAGGAGGAGGAGGAGGAGGAGGAAGAAGAGGAGGAGGAGGAGGAGGAGGAGGAGGAGGAGGAGGAGGAACTGGGCCGCGCCGATGGGCGCGCCCCGAGAGTTCGAGGCCCCCGGCCTGCGGACGGCTCCCGGCCCTGGGGGCCCACCAACGGCAGAGGCTGCGCTGGCGGGGCACTCGCCGCCGGCACCGCCGGGGCACACGCGGTGATGACGGCCCGGAAAAGCCCACGGAGCGTCACAGGGCCGCCCCGAGATGCCCAAACCAATCGAATAGATATGTTTGGTTCAGCTGGACGTCGTTGATTTCTGATCGCGTGTATTTCTAACTGTGCTCGTTTCTGAGTGTTCCTGGCCCCCCAGTGGCCAGGAAGAGGCCCAGGATAGAACAATTGGAAATGAAAGGATCTTGGCCCCCCCAAAAATCAAAGAACCTTCGAATAATCAGAAATGAGCAGTGTGTATGGTTGCTCTCTCGTCTTCTCGATCCCGATGGGCTTCCGAGGGGGGCCTCAAGAGCGGGAGGGGTACGATCCAAACACTGAGCCGCTGGAGACCTCACCCCCTCGAGTCTTCCCCGTCCCCCCGCCGGGTGTTCTGCTGCTTCACCCTCCTTTCTTGCAGACGTTATTGAACAGGGACCGACCGTCCCGGCATTCCTATAGTCATACCACGAAATTTTCTTAGAACCCAATAATGTTCTAAGAACAAAAACAATGTTCGTGGAACATAACCCCCGTGTGTTTAAACGAGACAGTCCCCACCAAACATGTTCTAAGACAATTTCCTGGAAACCACAAAAGGTTCTTAGAACATTGTTTGGTAGGGCTATAGGCAAGCCAGGACGCTTCGCCACTGCTTGACACTAATGGGGTCGTGACAAGAAAGGGGTACTCCACATCACTGTGTAACCGCAGCCCCATCATGTCCACCAACACAACCACAACACTCAACTTTCCTAGAAGGGGGTCCGGCATACTAAGGCGCCTTTCATGGGGTGGTGGGTGGGGGGGGGTGGGGGCGGAGTACTAGTGTGCCGAAGCACTGGGGGCCGGTATTTCAGGGGGGAGCCGTTTAACAAGGCACATTGAATACTGAGAGAAACGGGCCCTGGACCCCGGAGGCTTTCCCTGGGATCCACGTTTCATCCCGATCCGTTCCTAACGACCCCGGGGCCCAGGCTGGCCCCAGGAGCTCGAAGACGGGGGAGCACCTCCAGGGCCCAGGGACACACAAATGAATAGACACAAATGCCAGGATTCCCAATATTTTCCCCATACTTTCTGGGTTTTCGTCTTCCCCCCACGCTTCCTATATTCTTCCATCATCCCATATTTTCAGGGGGATCGACGATCAATTGCGTCTGTGTTTTGCCCCTCCTGAATGCAACCGTACGCTGAGATCCCCGCTCGTCTTTGCGTTGGACGCGGGTCAGAGCCAAGAGCGCTAACTCCCACACGCTCGGCCTCCGAGGCCAGCGGGGGCCGAACGGGGGCCCGAGAGTTTGGTCGACCCACAAGGGCGTCCAGCTGAACGGGGATGGTGCAGTAGATTTGGGACACTTGTACTGCAAACGTACTGCGTCGGAGAACTGTATTGCATCGTATTGCAACGAATGTGTTGCACGCGGCGAGAACCCAGCAATACGTTTGCGCACCGGAATGTGCTGCACGCTCCAGATCTATTGCAACCCCACAAATCTATCGCACCAACTCGATTGCACCACCCCCTTGTCGCCGGACCCCCTTTTGTTGGGCGCCCGAGTCATCCGGGGTAGCTCGGGCCCGGGGCAACCCGGGCTCGGATTCCCGAAAAACGAACCCGAGTTAGCCCTGACCCGAGCTACCCCTGATGATTCGGGTCAATTTTGGGTCAACCCGAGAGATCGGGAGCGGCAAAGAGGGGGGTGCCCAAGAGGGGGGGGTGCAAATCATGACCGGCGGCATGTGCGCGGCCCAGCTGGGGGGCCAGGGACGTAATGAAACAAGAAGAGGCGCCATGAGATCTGGGGAGATATCATGGCCCCCGCCACGATATCCACCCCCCCCTAGTCATCACCCCCCTCTTTTCCGCCCCCGAGAGAGAGGACGCACGAGCGAGGGCCCACGAAGAGGCGCACGGCGGAGGCACAGCGACCGGGCAGGGCACCCCGAGGCCGACCGCGCACGCGGGGGCTCCGACCCGTGGGCCCTTGCGCCGACGCTGGGCACTCCGCCTGCGCATCGTTTTTGTTCCTGGGGCCCGAGGTTCGCGCGGGGTCAGGAGAATCCAGGAGAATCCAACCTCCTCCTCCTCCTCCTCCTCCTCCTCCTCCTCCCCTCCTCCCTCCTCCCCTCCCCCTCCCCCTCCCCCTCCCCCTCCCCCTCCCCCTCCCCTCCTCCTCCAGCCAGGCTCCGAGCCCTGGCCCCGACCTCGCCGCGGCGAGGGCGGGCGCGGCGGCCACCTCCCGTCCCAGGGTCGCACTCCCGGCGAAGCGGCGCAGCGCGCGCGCCGCGGGTCCCATCGGACGCTACGAAGTCGAGGAGGAGCGGCGCACCAAACCACACCGCTGCGCAAACGGCGATGCAGCACGGCTCCCGGACCTGTCCCCTTGGCGCGCTGCCCGCCCAGGTGGTCCCGAAGGGAGCGGCGCCCAGGGCTTCCACCGGAGACGTGCGCGCCCCCGCCGCGTGCACGAGCACGGCCCCCCCCCCCAGGCCCCGCGAGGCCCAGCCTCGCGTGACGCCCGCCCGCGCCCCGCGCAACGCGCTCGCAGCCCGAGGAAGAGGACTGTCCACGTGCGTCTTTCTTTTTTTGTTTCGATCCCGAGCTCGAGCCGCGGCGACCGAGGACCCCGCCGGGCGCCAACAGAGAGAAGGAGAGAAGCAACCATGCGAGCGCCAGTGGCCGCCCTCCCTTGCCCTCCTGCTTAGGCCACGCCGCCTCCACCTTCGCCTCCTCCTGCTCCTCCTCCTCCTCCTCTTCCTCTTCCTCCTCCGCCTCCTCCTCCTCCTCCTCCTCCTCCTCCTCCTCCTCCTCCTCCTCCCCCTCCTCTCCCTCCTCGTCGTCCTCCTCCTCCTTCCTCCTCGCCCCTCTTCCTCCTCCGGACGACGACGACGACGACGACGACAACCACGACAACGACGACGACGACCACGACGACGACGACGACGGCGGATGTGTGAATGGGGGAAGCGAGGTGCGGCATCACTACGAAGGCGAAGAAGGGAACGATCGACGGAGGGTGCACAAATGGGGGGTGAAGCGAGGTGCGGCGCCGAGATGCGGTGCCCGTCCTGCTGGGCCCACGACTCCTCGCGAGGCGGGGCGGGGGGGGGGGGGCACGCAGGGTGCGCCAGAAACGCTGTCCTGCCGCTGCTTGCCTCCACGCATCGCTTCCACACGTGCAGAGCTTTGGCCCCGACCCTGGAGCATCCAGGGGGGGGGAGGGGTCGACGTTTTAGGAGAGCTACGAGGCGTTTCGAGAGGGTTCTCTTGCTAGGCAATCGAAGCTTGTCGGGCCTGCGGCGGCCTTTAGGGACCTCTACGGACGTCGGGGGGCAGGATTTGGGGCGGAAGCAAGACTTACCACCAGCACCAGCACCAGCACCAGCACCAGCACCAGCACCAGCACCAGCACCAGCACCAGCACCAGCACCACCACGACCTCCTCCCCTTCCTCATCCTACGACAATACTGTCCTCCCTCAGACGTCTACGGCGACACCCCAATCGAACACGGGCCGAACCGATTGCGAAACCAGCCGACACGGATGGACCGAAACCAGCCTGGAAGGACGCAGCGGCGCAGCGACCGAACCGAACCGCGCACCGACCGAACTTCGGCCGACTGCGAAGCAACCGAAGCGACCGGTCCGCGGACCACCCTCGCCCCCTCTTCTTTGGGGGCGGGCAGAGCCCGCTTTTTTGGGACGCCCGACACGGGTACGGAAAGAATGGGTACAATGCTCAACAGCAAATGTTGTCCCAAACCAACAGGAACTGCTGTTGGTCAGAGCGTGAATTACCTCCCCCGCTTTCGCTTCCAGGCAAAACCAAGCCATGCCACGCGCCTCCTCGTCAAGCGGCCTGACCAGCACAGGCCGTAGTTTGGCACCGCTTGGTATCTCTTGGAAGCGAGGGTGGTCAAAAGCGAGGGAGGTTTGTTTTCCCCCGAGTTGGGCATTGTACCAGCTCTTTCCGTACCCATGTCGGGCGTCCAGAGATTCGGCAGATCAGCCTTCCATGACATCGGCCTGGGGGCCGAGCTCCGCGGGCGCAGCCCGGCAGGCGTGGCGGCCGCATTATTATACCGCCCCGAGAGGCCAGGAAAGAAGAGCCCCACGGGTGACTCTTCGCTGCCACCATCGACTCGGCCAGGTGGTCTCTCTCTCTCTCTCTCTCTCTCTCTCGTGCCCCCTATTTTCTGGCTTTCTGTCTCCCCCCCACTCCCTGTATTTTCCCCTAGTTTCTGGGAGTCGACGACTCATGATGTCTGTGTGTGCTTTTTTCCCCCTCCTTAGCCAACAGAAACTTCCGGAGCTCCGCACGGACGTCTGGGGTCGGCCCTGGACCTCCTCGGGCGGCGCCGGCCGCCGGCACGCTGCGCGCGCCACGGCAAGGGAGCACGCGCTGATCACGGGCCTTCGCGAGGAGCTCCGGAAGCTTCGGCTCACGCGCGTTCTCTTCTTGGAATAACTCCTTGATCTCTCTCTCTCTCTCTCTCTTGACCTCTCTCTCTTTCTCTTTCTCTCTCTTTGAATCAATCCTTGATCTCTCTCTCTCTCCTCCCCTCCCTCTCCAGAGGCCTCCTGGATGAGGTCGGAGCAGATGGTGTCGGAGGATCGAGCCGCATCGCCGACGCATCGGCGACACACCGACGACGCCGGCTATGCACAGGTGACGTCGGCGCGGCGAAAGTCGGCCTCCCCGCATCGAGCCGCATCGCCGATGCATCGGGGATGCGGCGCGCTCCCCGGGCCCCATCTACAGTCGGACCTAGGACACAATAACATCTTCAAGGGACAGGAGACCCTCCGCCAGCCACAATGAAGACCATTCGCGGGTAGCCTCCCTCCCCCAGGATGCACAAACAACCATCCTCCTTTATTTCCTCCTCCTCCTCGTCCACCTCCTCCTCCTCCCCCTCCTCCTCGCTCCTCCTCCTCCTCCTCTTCCTCCTCCCCCTCCTCGTCCTCTCCCTGCCTCCTCCTTCTCTTCCTCCTCCTCCTCCTCCGCCGGCAGCGTTCGACGTTAAACGCCGGCGGCGTGGTCGCCGCCGGTCGACGCGACGCGAAGCTGCCGTGTTTGTCGGGAAGGTGGTAATGGGGGGTGGCCCAACTTTTGGGGTGAAGAAACGGACCCTACAGGAGCCATCTCTTCACCCCCCATGTAGGGTCACCCCTCATTGCCACCCGCCCGAATTAGATCTTCTTTGGATCAGACCTTGATCTCTCTCTCTCCCTCCTCTCCCTTTCCCTGGGCCCTAAAGGGACCCTTTGCTTCACCCCCCATGCAGGGTCACCCCCCATTGCCACCCGCCCGACCTTGATCTTCCCTGGATCAGCCCTTGAGCTCTCTTCCTCTCTCTCTCTCTTTCTCCCTCCTCCTCTCCCTTGATCCCTCTCTGTCCCTCTCCCTCCCTCTCTCTCTCTCTCCCTCCTCCCCCCTCTCTCTCTCTCTCCCTCTCTCTCTTTCCCTCTCCCTCCTCTCCCTTGACCTCTCTCTCTCTCTCTCCACTTCCCCCTCCCTCCCTCCCTCCCTCCCTCCCTCCCCCTCCCCCCCCTTGATGATCCCTCTCTCTCTCCCTCCCTCGCCTCCCTCCCTCCCTCCCTCGCCCTCTCCCTCGCCGCGGCCCCTCCGACGAGAGCGCCCCGCGGCCGCTCCGGCGCCCGCCGCCGACGCACACCGTCGTGCGTGGGCGGCGCCTCCTGCGCTGGCGGCAGGAGGCGCCGCCTCGGGCCTCTCGGGGGCTCTCTGCGGCCCCGTGCCTGCCACTCGGGCGGGCGGGTGCTCCCCTGACCTTCCAGGAGGGCTCCAAAATAGCAGAAGGACCCCGATATCTTAATTCCTGTCGAGGTTTTAGGCAGCCCAGATAGGTCTATAGGTCTGGAGGGCTACTTTTTAGCACTCTGGAAGGTCAGGGTCACCCGGGGGGGGAATCAGGGGGGCCGCTCGCGAACCCTACCCCTACCCCCCAAAGATTTCTGAGGGGGAGGGTGGGGTTCACTTCATTCAAGAGCTCCCGAGCGAAGTGAACCCCACCCTCCCCCTCAGAAATCGTGGGGGGTAGGGGTAGGGTTCGCAAGCGGCCACTCGGGCGGGCGGGTACTCACCCGGGGGGGGGGGGCCGGAGTGCGGCGGCGAGCGAGGGGGGGGGGGAAGAGCGAGAGAGCGAGAGTTTGGGGGAGTTCATCTCTAATTCTTCGAGCGAGGTCCCTTCTCGCTCTGGATTCTGGCTCCGGGCTGCCTCCAGTATATAACTCGCCCGAGGTCCAGGGCGAGGATGCCTCCTCGGAAGGCGGCGGCGCCTGGTGCCCGCTCGAGAATCGGAGAACAGCAGCTGCACACACACACGAGGTCCGCGCGGACTTCTCGGATCGGCGCCTGGGGCCCCCCGAGGGCGGCGCCTCCAGCGCCGCGCCCGGCTCGCTCCGCGCGCCCGGGAGGGGGGGGCCATCGCCGAGGCAAGACAACCGCGCGGACCCCCGAGCGGGAGAGCGAGCATGCCTCCTCGGGAGGCGGCGGGGCTTCGCAGCAGCCCTGTCGCCCTCTGTGAGAAGCTGCCTTGTCCGTCTTCGTCTTCTTCTTCTTCTTCTTCTTCTTCCTCTTCTTCCTCTTCTTCCTCCTGCTCCTCCTGCTCCTCCTCCTCCTCCTCCTCCTCCTCCTCCTCCCCAAAAAGACTTCTCGGAGGACGGGCCTAAAAGCGGGCCCTTGAAAGCCCGTTGCGGACCCCTGCTGGCTCCGAAAGGGGCCCTCAAAGGGCCCCTTACCTGCCACTCGGGCGGGATCGCCAGCTCTGCTGTGCCAGCGAGCTCGGCTCTGCTGCTGCCCAGAGATGAAGACCCTTGGGTACAGTGCTGCCGTCAAGCATGGCAGTCGCAGTGCCAATTCGGCCACTGCTGCTATCGCGGACGATCTTGCACCCGCTCCTCGCGCCTTCTGTCGTGGCGCGGCATTGGACCTCGCCCGTGGCTGGGCTGGCGCATACCGCCGAGGCTCCTCACTGGCCCAACATCGCCCCAAGCTTTTTGCTTTGCGATCGTTTTCGCTGTCCTCCTCCTCCTCCTCCTCCTCCTCCTTTTCCTCCATCTCCTCCTTCTCCCCCAGCTGCCCCCCCCCCCCCCGCCGGGCCTGCCGGAGGTCTCGGCCCTTGATGGGCTTGCTGACCGCGGAGGCGCCTCAGGCGGCACGCGGCTCACTGCGCGAAGTCCCATCCTGTCTCGCCTCCTCCTCCTCCTCCTCCTCCTCCTCCTCCTCCTGGTCCTGGTGCTCCTGCTGCTTCTCGTCATGGTGGGCGTCGTTGAACTTCTGCACATCCTCCGGTCTTTTCTCCTCCACTGTCCCCTTCCCCCTCTCCTCCTTCCCTCCTTACCTCCACTCTTCCTCCTCACATCCTCACCCTCACCCCCTCATCTCCCTTCGCCCTCCCGCTCTCCATCCCTGAGCCTGAAAAGAGAGCGAACCAGAGAGCAAGAGACAGAGAGAGAGAGAGAGAGCGATAACAACAAGCAACAAGCAAATATGGGAAGGAGGGGGGATCAAGACACGTACATAGAGAGAAACGGAGAGGGAGAGAGACAGACACACACGCACACACACATATATATATATATGTATATATGCATATATATATATATAGTCGAACACATAAGAGAGAGATGGGGAGGAAGAAGATCAAAACAAACTCTAGGGCCGGTCTCCCCCTGATGCGATCCGGCCCCTGTACCCGATTCACGCTCTTGTCGGTGTCTTCCCGTCCATAACTCTCAATAATTGTTGAAGGCCTTCCGTGTGCCTGTTTCTGTCCAAGTGGCGCTCTCCTCACATATGTTGACAATGATTGCGCTGCGTCCTATGTAGCCCCGACCGCCCAGCTCGTCAAGGAAGGCAGCCTCGGAACAAGCAGAGTGAGCAAGATGGCGATGAAGACGATGCAGGGCGTGCAGAAACGAAGTTGCAACCGCCAATGACGTACACTGCTGGGGTGGCTCGTCAAAACGCCCAGGGTGTTTTTGCATGGGGCCGTGGTCCTTTGGACTCGCCCACGTGCGACCTACGTCGGGCTGCACTGCAGGCCACGTCGACGGTGCGACATCTCGCCTGCACCAATGCTGCAGACCATGTGGAGCGGTGCTTTCGTGAACCGCATGCGCTGGACATGCGTTTGATATCCCGGCATGCCCCCACGGAGGACCGACGTCGCTTCTGCCGAGCCTTTTCGGGAGAGCGCGGCGGGACTATCGCACCCCACACGGGCCTCATCAGGACCACGGAGCCGTCTCCCCCCGCCTGTACAACCATGCCTCTAGCGAGCCTCGTTTGGGTGAGATCGACATATTCACTCTGCACACATGTCGATACTTCGCCGCAACGGTGGATGGGTTGGCCAAGGGCCCCTGCATATCTAATGGTGTGTGTGAGCGTGATAGAAATCGTTTTCTACCCTATAGATGTGTACCCGCGGTGCGAAACAAACAAAGTTGGCGTGAATGAGCTGTGCTGCATTGGCCACGTCAGATCCTTGTGCTCCTGTCTGGCATTACCTGGCGCTTAATGTTTGTTTCTGAGAACGCCTGCGTGAAACAACGTAGGTGATTACGCAAAGGCACGTTCACCTCAGGGACTCAGGGGTGTGCGGTATGAACAGCTGCGTGCGGGTCTTCGCTGTCGGCGACTTCGACTTGCGTTCGGCAACGTCACATCCTTTCCGCACGTGCGTGATATATTCAGTGCGCGTGAGGACTGAACCTGCACTTGTGACCCATGTGTGCACGAGATGGCATTGGGATGCTGGTGTAGACGCAGGCAGGTGAGGAACGGCGCTGGCTCCTTCCATGCCGCAAGAAAAAAGACCTCGCCCACGCCATGGCTCGAAACATGCGGGCGCGGGATCGCTTGCGAGCTGAAGGCCGGACCACCACTGCCGCCGCCGCTGCTGTCGTTGCCCTCCCGGTCGCCCTCGTTGCGGGCGCCGTTGCTGGTGTGGCTGTTGGCGTGGCCGCCGCCCCGCCCGCCCTTGCCGCCGTGGCCTGCGGGGCGGCGCTGGCCCGAGGCGGGGCCCTCCTCCTCGTCCTCCTCCTCTTCCTCCTGCTCCTCCTCCTCCTCCTCCTTCTCCTCCTCCTTCTCCTCCTCCTCCTCCTCTTCCTCCTCCTCCTCCTCCTCCTCCTCCTCCTCCTTCCCCTCCTCTTCCTCCTCCTCCTCCTCCTTTTCTCCTCCTCCTCCTCCTCTTCCTCGGCGGCGCGGCTCGGCGGCAGAAAGGGCGCCGGCCGCGCCGCCGACGGCCCCCGCCCTCCGCCCTCCTCCTCCGCCCTCCTCCTCCGCCTCTCCTGCTCCTCCTCCCTCCTCCTCCTCCTCCTCTGCGCCGTGGGCGCCGATCTCTCGCACAGAGCAGGCCGTAAGAGAAATCGGCCTCAGACTGTTCTTTGACTATTCTGGAATCTGCCCCTACTCCTGTATAGGGACACGCCCGACTTAACCCTAGAAAGATGCCCCCAGCTCCGCGAGCCAGCTTGATCCCCGCCGCCCCGGCTGGGGGCCCCCGAGCCCAGACCACCGACGGTTTCTCATGACGCGGCCCCCAATGGTCCGGACCCCTTCCCCGGGGCCGGTTTCTCACCCCGAGTCGCTTACTGAAGGCCCCCAGGCCCGGCAGGGGCCCCCATGGGGCCGAGAATGGCGAGAAGCCTCCCGTCGTGATTTTTCCACGACCCGAGGGGGTCTGGGACCCTGATCTTCCAGAGTGCCAAAGAATCGCCCTCCAGACCTATAGACCTATCTGGCCTGCCTCGGTCCTCCTCGTCCTCCTCCTCCTCCCCCTCCTCCTCCTCCTCTTCCTCCTCCTCCTCCTCCTTCTCCTCCTCCTCTTCCTCCTCCTGGAAATCAGATGTCGAGGTCCTGGTGCTATTTCTTAGCCCTCCTGGAAGGTCAGGGGAGGAGCCAGCGGCGCGACACGGCACGGCGCACAGCCCGGGGGGGCAGCGCCGCGCTCGGAGCGCACGCCCCGACCCTCCAGGAGGGCTAACAAAAATCGCACCAGGACCTCGACCTCCCAGGACCTCGACCTTCCAGGAGGGCCAGCAAAAACAGCACCCCAGACCTTCTAGGACCACGATGTCTCAAATCCCCGTCGAGGCTTTTTTTGGGCAGCCCAGAGATAGGTCTCTAGGTCTGGAGAGCTATCTTTTGGCACTCTGGAAGGTCAGGGACGGGGCGGCGGAGAGAGGGCGAGCGGAGCTCATACACGCCCGCGCCCACGGGCTCGGCACCGCTCTCGGGCGTCCGGCCCCCGAAGCACTTTTCGGTTTTTCGTGCGTGCACTTTTCTCGGTCTCGGGCGTGCCTGCTCCGCAAAGTGACCCAGGATGCTCCTCGATCTGAGCAGGGACCGACCGTCCCGGCATTCCTAGAGTCCTGCCACCAGATGTTCCTAGAACCCAGAGCTGTTCGAATCACAGCAACAGTGTTCTTAGAACATTAACCCAATGTGTTAAACCAAGACAGTCCCAACCAGAAATGTTCTAAGAACATTTCGTGGAAACCACAAATGGTTCTTAGAACATTGTTTGGTAGGGCTATGGGCGAGCCAGGACGCTTCGCCACTGCTTGATCGATGGCCCTCGCCGAGAAGACGTGCACAAGTCCGAGGGATGCCAAGTGCACCGGCCCAGATGAAGTTCCCTGAATGTCGTCACGACGACCACCAGCGGGAGTCGACGGGAGCAGAACGAGGCGGAAGACGGCGGAAGGCATGCAGAAGACAGCGGAAAAAAAATTGACGTCCGCGGACGTCGACGGAAGTAGAGCGAGGCGGAGGGCAGCGGAAGAAAACAGCGAACAAGATGACGTCCTTTCCGAAGTCCCTACCCTCGCAGAAGCCTAGCATTGCAGTCTTCTGCCGTGGGGCTGGCGGGATCCCGCCTAGCTCAATCTCCTGCTCACCAGATAAGTTTAGTTCAGCCCGGTCAGAATCCCACCCATCAAAAGTGAGGGGCACGAGAATCCTGGGCGAGCCTTCGGGTCCCTTCCGTGGCCGCGCGTGAGAAGTGGTAGTCTCATTGTGGTGCGGCAGTGGTTCCTCCCCCTCCTCCTCCTCCTCCTCCTCCTCCTCCTCCTCCTCCTCCTCCTCGTCCTCCTCCTCGAGGAGGCCAGGTCGAACCGGGTGCGGGTGCGCCATGCGGGCCCTGCCGCTGAGGCCTGCGGGGGGGCTACCTATTGGGGCCACGAAGCGTGTGAGGGGTGCGCCGAATCGTGTGCGGGTACGCGATGCGGATCCTGCCGCTGGGGCCTTCGGTGGAGCTACCTATTGGGGCCAGAAAACGTGTGATGGGTGTGCTGAATCGGGTGCGGGTGCGCGATGCGGACCCTGCCGCTGGTGCCTTTGGTGGAGCTTCCTTCGGTGCCACGAAACGCGTGAGGGGGGTGCCGCATGGGGTGCGGGTGCGCCATGCAGACTCTGCCGCTGGGGCCTTCGGTGGAGCTCCAAATGGGGCCACGAAGCGTGTGCGGGGCGTGCCGGATCGTCTGCGGGTATACCATGCGGACCCTGCCCCTGGGGCCTGCAGTGGAGCTCTCTATGGGGCCACGAAGCGTGTGAGTGATGTGCCGGATTTGGTGTGAGTGCGCCATGCGGACCCTGCCGCTGAGGCCTTCGGTAGGGCTCCCCAACGGGCCACGAAACGTGTGAGGGGTGTGCGGGATCGGGTGCGGGTACGCATGATGGTGATGAGATGAGGGCATATGCAGGGCAGGAGCAGGTATGGGAGGATGGAGGAGGGAGAGGGACGAGGAGAGAGCGACGCGGGGCGCTGCCTCTTCAAAACGAGGGCCCAACACCGCAGGATGACTGGGAAACGTAGGTCACCGGCAAGAACAGCGAGTGCAAGTGAGGGACACGAGGGGGGGAGAGACGGGGGAAATGAGGGGTAGAAGGGAAGGGGGCGGGGAGGGGGGAAGATGGAAGGAACCTCAATTTTCGCTGCTCCCCTTCGGCCCTCCATCCACTCGGCGCTCGGCCTGTGAGCACCGCGTGGCGGCCGCCGGACAGCTGCGCAGCCGTCTGCCTGCTCTGCTCGTACTTGTTGTTCTGCGCCCCCTCGCAGGGTGATGCTGGAGGGGGAGGAGGAGAAGGAGGAGGAGAAGGAGGAGGAGGAGGAGGAGGGGGAGGGGGAAGAGGAGGAGGAGGGGGAGGAGGAGGGGGAGGAGGAGGAGGAGGAGGAGGAGGGGGAGGAGGGGGCTGCTTGCGCAGAAGGCACCTACCTCTACACCGCCACCGTGCCTGGCCTGGGCCGTCCTGGGTCCGCGGATGTGGTATAAACCCCTCGTCGTCGCCGCCGCCTCCGCCGCCGTCGTCGTCGTCGTCGCCGCCGCCGTCGTCGTCGTCGTCGTCGTCGTCGTCGTCGTCGTCGTCGTCGTCGTCGTCGTCGTCGTCGTCGTCGTCCTCGTCGTCGTCGTCGTCCTCGTCGTCGTCGTCGTCGTCGTCGTCGTCGTCGTCGGATGGCGTGCAGACCACCTGCCGGGGGCCATGGTGGCCCTGGCCGGGCACGGTGCTGCACGGATGGCGTCTGCGCGTGGCGGGGAGGGAGGCCGGAGGAGCGGAGGACACTTTTTTCTATCGTCGGGGAGACGTAAGACTCGGGTACGGGGGACTCGGGTTGGCCTGACGTGGCCATCATAAAAATGACGAGGCCCAATCTGAAATTTGACGCGAGCTCCCGCTGCAAACATCCCACGAAAACTGGACCGTCAAAATCCAGGGCGCGCTCGTCAAAAAACGTCGGCAAACCCGAGTTCCGGCTTACTCGAGTCTTGCGTTTCCCCGATGTCGGCGGCGAGGCAGAGGTTGGCTGCACCAGCGATGTAGAGCTGGACGGGGGCACCGAAGAGCGAAGTGGCCAGCGTGCAAGAGGGGGGAAAACACAGACATGGAGGAAGAACAAAAGAGCAGAAACGTAAACTTTTGGGACTCCGCGCGGGTTTCTTGGATCTGGGCAAGGACCCCCTCCCCGGCGCGCGGAGCGCGCCAAGGGCGGCGCCGAAGGCGCCGCCAGGGGGCCCCAGAGCGGATCCAAGAAATCCGCGCAGAGCGCCCAAAGTTGATGTTTATGCTGTCTTTTCTTCTTCGAAGACAGGGCGGCCGCAGGGGGATGGGAAGAGGCGGCCGCTCGGGGGCGGACGGGTCGACACCTGAGCAAGCTGGCGCGGCCAGCTCCGCCGGCGGGGAACAGAAGGGGCAGCTGCCGGGCCGCGGCGCCGGGGCACGGGAGCGGAGGACGCACGGGAACGAGGGAGAGCAAGGGGCAGGAGTCGGCAGGGTCGGGACGTCTGGGCGGAGAGGTCGGCGGCGCAAGAGCCGAGGGCGTGCTGTGCGTCCCTGGGGGCATCGAGCGGGGCAGATCAACGGGGTGTGTGGTTTCGGGCCGTCCGCGCGCCGGTCTCGAGTGTCCGCGCAGTGGCGCCTGCTTGCGCCGCCGCCTGGTGCGCGCAGCTGGGCGCAGCCGCAGGGTGGGCGGGGAGAGGCGGCCCGATCGTGGCACGCAGCGGCAGAGGGGAGCGCGGCGGGCACGAGGCCCAGAAAGAGGCCACGTCGAAGTTGTGGCTGCTTCGTCGGTCCCAGGCTGCGGAACCACCCACAGTGGAGGCCGGTCCACAAGGGGCCTTCCATGAGGAGCCCAACCCTGAGACCCCAGGACGTCCATGGATTTTACCTAACAGCTTGTTCTGATAGGTTTCTAGTGGGGTCAAAAGAGAGCAGCAGATGACTCCACAGGGGGGTCTGGGCGGGTGCCGGACAGGGTGCCGCAGAAGTCGTTTTAAGCCAACAGTCACACACTTCGTGCTCTTCGACCTCCCAGAACTCCATTCCCGGGCCACATTCTGAATGCCCGGAGCCAACTGTAGGCCACTTCGTGCTCTTCGACTTCCCAGAACTCCATTCCCGGGCCACATTTTGAATGCCCGGAGCCAACTGTAGGCCACTTCGTGGTCTTCGAGTCCCCAGAATCCATTCCCGGGCCACATTTTGAATGCCCGGAGCCAACTGTAGGCCACTTCGTGCTCTTCGAGTTCCCAGAACTCCATTCCCGGGCCGCATTTCGAATGCCCGGAGCCAACTGTAGGCCACTTCGTGCTCTTCGAGTTCCCAGAACTCCATTCCCGGGCCACATTTTGAATGCCCGTAGCCAACTGAGGCTGAGGCAGGCTGCTGCTGAGGCAGGCTGAGGCTGAGGCAGGCTGAGGCTGAGGCAGGCTGAGGCTGAGGCTGAGGTTGAGGCTGAGGCTGAGGCTGAGGCTGAGGCTGAGGCAGGCTGAGGCTGCTGAGGCAGGCTGATGCTGAGGCAGGCTGAGGCTGAGGCTGAGGCTGATGCAGGCTGAGGCTGAGGCTGAGGCTGAGGCTGAGGCTGAAGGCAGACTGAGGCTGAGGCTGAAGCAGGCTGAGGCTGAGGCTGAGGCAGGCTGAGGCTGAGGCTGAGGCTGAGGCAGGCTGAGGCTGGCTGAGGCTGAGCAGGCTGAGGCTGAGGCAGGCTGAGGCTGAGGCTGAGGCAGGCTGAGGCTGAGGCTGAGGCTGAGGCTGAGGCTGAGGCTGAGGCAGGCTGAGGCTGAGGCTGAGGCAGGCTGAGGCTGAGGCAGGCTGAGGCTGAGGCTGAGGCTGAGGCTGAGGCTGAGGCTGAGGCTGAGGCTGAGGCTGAGGCTGAGGCTGAAGGCAGACTGAGGCTGAGGCTGAAGCAGGCTGAGGCTGAGGCTGAGGCAGGCTGAGGCTGAGGCTGAGGCTGATGCAGGCTGAGGCTGAGGCTGAGGCTGAGGCTGAGGCCGAGGCTGAAGGCAGACTGAGGCTGAGGCTGAAGCAGGCTGAGGCTGAGGCCGAGGCAGGCTGATGCTGAGGCTGAGGCAGGCTGATGCTGAGGAAAAGGTTGAGGCTGAGGCTGAGGCAGGCTGAGGCTGAGGCTGAGGCTGAGGCTGAGGCTGAGGCTGAGGCTGCGGAGGCAGGCTGAGGCTGAGGCTGAGGCTGAGGCTGAGGCTGAGGCTGAGGCAGGCTGAGGCTGAGGCTGAGGCTGAGGCTGAGGCCGAGGCTGAAGGCAGGCTGTGGCTGAGGCTGAGGCTGAAGCAGGCTGAGGCTGAGGCTGAGGCAGGCTGAGGCTGAGGCTGAGGCAGGCTGATACTGAGGCAGGCTGAGGCTGAGGCTGTGACTGTGACTGCCGTTGCCACTGCGACTGTCATCGCGAATGCGACTGCGACTGCGAGAACAGGAGAATTCTACAACTGGATTCTCATCTGGATCTTAAGGGGAATGTTTCCATATATGCTTCTACACATCGCTGTTAGGTTGCTTTGCCGGGATAATTACCTAACAGCTTGTTCTGATAGGTTTCTAGTGGGTCAAAAGAGAGCAGCAGATGACTCCACAGGGGGGTCTGGGCGGGTGCCGGACAGGGTGCCGCAGAAGTCGTTTTAAGCCAACAGTCACACACTTCGTGCTCTTCGACCTCCCAGAACTCCATTCCCGGGCCACATTCTGAATGCCCGGAGCCAACTGTAGGCCACTTCGTGCTCTTCGACTTCCCAGAACTCCATTCCCGGGCCACATTTTGAATGCCCGGAGCCAACTGTAGGCCACTTCGTGGTCTTCGAGTCCCAGAACTCCATTCCCGGGCCACATTTTGAATGCCCGGAGCCAACTGTAGGCCACTTCGTGCTCTTCGACTTCCCAGAACTCCATTCCCGGGCCACATTTTGGATGCCCGGAGCCAACTGTAGGCCACTTCGTGGTCTTCGAGTTCCCAGAACTCCATTCCCGGGCCACATTTTGAATGCCCGGAGCCAACTGTAGGCCACTTCGTGGTCTTCGAGTTCCCAGAACTCCATTCCTGGGCATGATTTTGAATGCCCGGAGCCAACTGTAGGCCACTTCGTGTTCTTCGAGTTCCCAGAACTCCATTCCCGGGCCACATTTTGAATGCTGAGGCAGGCTGAGGCTGAGGCTGAGGCAGGCTGATGCTGAGGCAGGCTGAGGCTGAGGCTGAGGCTGATGCAGGCTGAGGCTGAGGCTGAGGCTGAGGCCGAGGCTGAAGGCAGACTGAGGCTGAGGCTGAAGCAGGCTGAGGCTGAGGCTGAGGCAGGCTGAGGCTGAGGCAGGCTGAGGCTGAGGCTGAGGCAGGCTGAGGCTGAGGCTGTGTCTGTGACTGCCGTTGCCACTGCGACTGTCATCGCGAATGCGACTACGACTGCGAGAACAGCACAATTCTACAACTGGATTCTCATCTGAATCTTAAGGGGAATGCTTCCAGATATGCTCCTACACATCGCTGTTAGGTTGCTTTGCCGGGATAATTACCTAACAGCTTGTTCTGATAGGTTTCTAGTGGTGTCAAAAGAGAGCAGCAGATGACTCCACAGGGGGGTCTGGGCGGGTGCCGGACAGGGTGCCGCAGAAGTCGTTTTAAGCCAACAGTCACACACTTCGTGCTCTTCGACCTCCCAGAACTCCATTCCCGGGCCACATTCTGAATGCCCGGAGCCAACTGTAGGCCACTTCGTGCTCTTCGACTTCCCAGAACTCCATTCCCGGGCCACATTTTGAATGCCCGGAGCCAACTGTAGGCCACTTCGTGGTCTTCGAGTCCCCAGAACTCCATCCCGGGCCACATTTTGAATGCCCGGAGCCAACTGTAGGCCACTTCGTGCTCTTCGAGTTCCCAGAACTCCATTCCCGGGCCACATTTTGAATGCCCGGAGCCAACTGTAGGCCACTTCGTGCTCTTCGATTCCCAGAACTCCATTCCCGGGCCACATTTTGGATGCCCGGAGCCAACTGTAGGCCACTTCGTGCTCTTCAAGTTCCCAGAACTCCATTCCTGGGCATGATTTTGAATGCCCGGAGCCAACTGTAGGCCACTTCGTGTTCTTCTAGTTCCCAGAACTCCATTCCTGGGCCACATTTTGAATGCTGAGGCAGGCTGATGCTGCGGCCGAGGCAGGCTGAGGCTGAGGCAGGCTGAGGCTGAGGCCGAGGCTGAAGGCAGACTGAGGCTGAGGCTGAAGCAGACTGAGGCTGAGGCTGAGGCAGGCTGAGGCTGAGGCTGAAGCAGGCTGATGCTGAGGCAGGCTGAGGCTGAGGCTGAGGCTGATGCAGGCTGAGGCTGAGGCAGGCTGAGGCTGAGGCCGAGGCTGAAGGCAGACTGAGGCTGAGGCTGAAGCAGGCTGAGGCTGAGGCTGAGGCAGGCTGAGGCTGAGGCAGGCTGAGGCTGAGGCTGAGGCAGGCTGAGGCTGAGGCTGTGACTGCGACTGCCGTTGCCGCTGCGACTGTCATCGCGAATGCGACTACGACTGCGAGAACAGCAGAATTCTACAACTGGATTTTCATCTGAATCTTAAGGGGAATGCTTTCAGATATGCTTCTACACATCGCTGTTAGGTTGCTTTGCCGGGATAATTGGTGTAGAAGCGTCACGCTTTCCGTGGCAAAACCATCGAAGCCCAAGAAGCCCAGGGCACCCTGGAGGCAAGCAGGGTGTTTCTTGGCATGGGTCTCCACTGTAGGCGCTGCGGGTGGGTTCCTCGTGGCTGGCACGCGCTGGCCCCGAAAGGCCTCATCGGCCCAACAATGGGATGCTGGCCACCCGTGGATGGTGGCGAGGATGACCGAGCGCAGCCTTGGGAAGGACATCGTTGGCAGAGGCGTCCGCGGCGGCAACAAAACCGACATCCAGCCGAACCAACAGGGGAACGGACGGGCCAAAAGCAACCAAGAAAGACGCCAACAACCGACAAACACCGAACCGGCCGAATGCGACCGAATGCGGAACAGCAGAACGTACCGAAATACGGACTTTGATCTGGTCCCTGCTGGTTGCAGTGGGTCCCCCTCGATACCTGCGTTTACGTACAAGCAGAACTGCGAAACAGCTCACATAACAACACTCCTAAACGCATGGTCTTGTTTCTGACTGGCTCTCTCACGGACGCGTTGGGATAAAAATGGCGAGGAGAAATGGGACAGACGGGGAACAACCAGGATGGATAAGGAGGAATAAGGAGGGAGGGGAGAATAGGAATGATGAAACAAAAGATTGGTACGTACATGGGGGGAAGCTGGGGGGAAGGTAAAGGATTGAACGTGGAGGAGAGAGGGTGTGGGAATGGCTGTGCTGATGGGGTTGGGCGGAGGAGGGGGAGGATAAACGACAAGGAAAGGCCGAATGACGCAAGGCCATACGAGCTAGCGCAAAGGGCTTGCTTCAGTAATGGGCAATTATCGCATCTCCCTTCTGCAATCCCCCAACCACTTTCCCCCCTCCTACCTTTCCTCGCTGGTGGACATTTTCCACTCTCCTTCCCCCTTCCCCCTCCTAGTCCCTCTCTCTCTCTCTCTCCTCACAACTCCCTCCTCTTCCCATCTCCCTTCTCATCCCTCCCGCTCCCCATCCACTTCCGTTCCCCCTGATCGTCCATCCTTTCATCCCTTTTCCCTCCTCGCTCTCTCCCTCTGTCTTTCTACCTCTCCTCCCCTACACTCCATCCTCCCTCCCTTTTCTCTCTCTGGCTCCATCCCTCTCCCCCTCTGCCTTCCTCTCTCGCTCCCTGCTCATCTCTCCCTCTCCACCTCCCCTGCCTTCATGTCTCCCCCTGCACCTACACGATATGAACACTGATGCTGTACGGTGGTGTCGCCTCTCCCGAGTATTTTGTTCACGCGCGCACAGGATTTCAACAAGTTCTTCGACATGGCTTCGGAGCGCTCGGAGAGTCAGCAGCGCGTTCGGAACGCTCCCGGCCCTTGAAAGGTGGTGCTCCCGAGGCAGCAATGGTCGGCGCGTTGCTTCCGTCGCTCAGAATGCTAAGGCTCCCAACTTCGCGCTTCGCGCTCCGCGAAGCGCGACGTGCGAAGAACTTCGCGCTCTCGCGCCGCCCCCCCCCCGGGGAGAAGAGGGAAGGTGAGGAGGGGTCGGAGCCGAACCGCGAGGCGCGAATGACTTCGCGCCCTCGAGGGCGCCCTTGAGCATGGAGCTCTCGCCCCGGCGCGGGCCACAGTCTTTCTGGAGCCGAGTCGCTCCTGTAGAGCCATCGGTGCCGCCCCCTCCTTCGCCCCTCCTCGGCCTTCCCCTGGTCATCCTGCCCCAACCGCTCCTCCAGTTGGCTCCTCCAGCTCCTGCTGCTGCTCCTGCAGCTGCTCCTCCTCCTCCTCCTCCTCCTCCTTCACCTCCATCACCACAGCTTTCTTCTTCTTCACCAGCATCATCATCACAATCACGACAACCATCATCATCGTCATCATCATCATCAGCATCATCACCACCATCATCATCATCCTCATCATCATCATCATCGTCATCATCTTCATCATCACCATCACCACCACCACCATCATCAGCATCGTCATCAGTATCAGTATCAGTATCAGTATCAGTATCATCACCATCATCATCATCATCATAATCTTCATGATCCCCACCATCATCAACAGCGTCGTCATAATCGTCGTACTCGTCATCATCATCACCATCAGCATCCAGGCATCGTTACCATCATAATCAACAACAACATCGTCCTCATCATCACCACCATCATCATCATCATCACAATCATCGTCGTCACCATAATCAGCATCACCATCAACTCTATGAGCACCACCCTCATCATCAGCAGCAGCATCATCATCATCATCATTATCCTCATCACCACCATCATCACCTTCATCACCATCATCATCACCATCAGCATCATCATCATCAGTATTGTCATCGTTACCATCCTCATCACCACCACTATCATTAGCATCATCACCCTGATCATCATAGACCTGATCATCCTCATCATCCTCATCATCCTTATCCTCACCAACCTCATCATTCTTATCCTCATCCTCATCCTCATCATATCATCACTGTCATCATCATCATCAGCATCATCATCATCATCATCATCGTCATCACCAGCAATATCATCACCACCATCGTCATAAGCATCTTCATCTCTTAAAAAATCATCATCATCAACAACATCATCATCGTCCTCAGCATCATCGTCATCACCATCACCATCACCATCACCATCGTCGTCATCATCATCATCATCATCGTCATCGTCATCGTCATCGTCATCGTCATCGTCATCATCATCATCATCATCACCATCACCATCACCATCACCATCACCATCATCATCATCATAATCATCATCATCATCATCATCATCATCATCATCATCAACATCCTCCTCATCATCCTCTTCCTCCTGCTCAACTCATCCGACACCTTCTCCTCTTCCTACTGCTCCAATGTACACGCCACCTTCCTGTCTGATTACTATCAAACGAGAAGGGTCACTAAAGGGGTCATAATGCTCTAGGACATACCAGCCTGCGGAAGAAAATTGGCCGACCCTGTCGGCGTGTGCGAGACGCTGTTTCGTTTGACTCGTCGTCGCCGTCGTCGCCGCCGTCGTCGTCGTCGTCGCCGCCGCCGCCGCCGCAGTCTCCGGTCCCCTCCACTTTCCATGGGCTCTGTTCCTCAAGCGCGTCAGCCACAGCGAAATTGAGCAACGTCGTAGTTGAGTCGAAGGGAAGCCCCTTCCCCCTTTTTCCCTTCTCCGCCAGGGGTTGGGGGTCCCGAGGGGGGTGTTGAGGGAAGTGAGAGGGTGTCCCGGGTCAGAATGCAATCACCTCCAGGGGGTCCGGAGCCCCACAAAGGCCCTAAGACGAGCCAAGAGACTGCCCCAAAGAGGCCCCCAAAACGGTCTAAGAGGACCCTGAATCACCCAACAAGCGGTCCAGGACGCCTAAGATAGCCTCTAGACGGCCCAAGAAGCCTCCAACACGCCCAAAGAGGCCTCCAAGAGCACTCTCAAGAGGGATTTTCCTGAAGAGGCCTCCAAGAGGGCCCCAAATCGACCCAAGAGGGTCCCAAGACGGACCAAGAAGCCTCCAAGACGGCCCGAGAGGGTCCCGAGACGGCTCCAAGAGGGTGCCCAGACGGGGGACCCGAACGGACATCTCGAGCCCTCGGCCCTGAGAGGCCCCTAGAAGCCCCCAAGAGGTCCAAGAGGTCCTCAAGAGGCCCCCAAGAGGCTATCAAGAAACCCTAAGAGGCCCCGAAGAGGCTCCCGCGAGGCCCCCAAGTGGCTCCCAAGAAGACCCCAAACTGCCCCCAAGAGCTCCCCGAGAGCGCTCCGAAGAGGCCCCAAGAAGCATCCCTGAGGATTTTGACCCACGTCAGCGTCGTCGTCGTCGCCGCCGCCGCCGCCGCCACCGCCGTCGCCGTCGCCGTCGCTGTCGCCGTCGCCGTCGCCATCGCCATCGCCGTCGTCGTCGTCGTCGTCGTCGTCGTCGTCGTCGTCGTCGTCGTCGTCGTCGTCGTCGCCGTCGCCGTCGCCGTCGCCGTCGCCGTCGCCGTCGCCGTCGCCATCGCCGCCGCCGTCGCAATCGTTTCTCTTCAGGGCCGGCGGCACCGACCGTAAGGCCTTCGCAATCTCCAGCGCGCTGGGAGGTATTTTTGTATGTGTGGTATGATTGAACATACAGTCGAGGCGTTGACCTAAGGAACCCTAACTAAGGAACGAGGCCCCTTTTTTTCCATAAGTGGAACTTCGACTTCGTATCGAAAACCTAAGGAAACCCTGAGGCAAGCTGTGAAACAATTAAGGAACACGGAGCCCCTCCCCAACGAAAAGGGTTCCTTCTGCAGGGCCCCGACTGTACGACGGAAGCGCACCTCGCCTGCCCCATCGCCCTCTCCCTGCTGCCGCTCCACAGCTGCTCCTAACCAATTGGGGGTGCGGCGCAGGACGCCCGCTAGGCGTCAGGAGTGGCGCTGGAAAGCCCACGACCTAGCTTTTCGTTTGCACTCCTGGGCTGGTGGGCAACCAGGTGGAATGAACTACCTCCTTCTGTACTCAGCGTCGTCTGGGCGTTCCTGCTGCGGCCAGCACGGTGCGAATTGGGCCAACACCTCGTGGACCTCGGCCTTCCGATCACAGGGTGGCTGCCGCTCCAGCTCAAGGCTCCTGCTGTCTTCTTGACCCAGCTTCTCCACCGCATCCTTCCTCCTGCTCTCTACATCTCCCCCTCTTTTTCTTTCGCAACCCTGGAGCGCGCAGCGCTGGGCCATCTTTCACATGACGAGGTGCCAGTTCCTGCCGACGCATCTCTTGTACAGACCGCAGGGCGCGCCGACAAGGAAAGCGGGCCAGGGGCGGAACGGGGACGGGCCGGAGAGCGAGGAGCCGAGGAGCGAGAAAGGGGGAGGAGGAGAGGGAGGCACGAGGGGGGCGGGGAGGGGAGGCCAAGAAGGAGAGCGGGGAAGCCAAAAAGGCTCTCCTCCCTCTCGTCCCTCCCGCCCCTTCCTCTCTTCCCCCCCCCCCTCCCCGCTGCGCGCAAGGGTCAGGAGCGAAAGAAGGACGTACACGTGCATGAATCCACGCTGGTTTCGAGAGCACGCATTGCCCGAATGTTCGTACCGCGCGGCCAGTGTCGCGGATCGAGGGGCCGTGTTCATGCACACAGCTGGGCGCGTACGTCCTCTGTGGGCTCCCCAAAGGGTGGCCCCACTGGGCAGAGGCGTGGCCCTTGGGAAACCCGCGGCCCTGCGCGGCCGCGCGCGGGGGCCCGAACCCGGCCACGCAGGCCGCTGCCGCCACGCCGCCCTCCGCGAGCGGGGGGCCCGACTGTTTGAACGCCCGAAAGGGGTATGGAAAAAATGGGTACAGTCAGGGGCCTTGACCTAAGGAACCCTAAATGAGGAACGAGGCCTCTTTTTTTTCCATAAGTTGAACTTCGACTTCCCATCGAAAACCTGGGGAAAACCTGAGGCAAGCTGTGAAACACTTAAGGAACGCGGAGCCCCTCCCCAACGAAAAGGGTTCCTTATTCAGGGCTCCGACTGTAACTCGGGTCCGGGGTAGCTCGGGTCTGGATTCCCGAAAAAGGAGCCCGAGTTAGCCCTGACCCGCGTTGCCCCTGATGATGTGGGGCTCTGGCCGCCCGAGTTATCCAGGGTGACTCGGGCCCGGGGTAACTCGGGCTTGGATTCCCGAAAAGGGAACCCGAGGTAGCCCTGACCCGAGTTGCCCCTGAGGATGTGGGGCTCTGGACGCCCGAATTGTCCGGGGTAGCTCGGGCCCGGGGTAACTCGGCTTCGGATTCCCGAAAAACGAACCCGAGTTAACCCTGACCCGAGTTACCCCTGATGATTCGGGGCTCTGAGAAATGGGTATGGAAAAAATGGGTACAATGCCCAAAGAGCAGTTCCTGTTCATTTTGAACAGGGCTCGCTGTCGGTGTCGCCGCGGCCTGTGTCCATTTGAGACAGGAGGCCGCCTGCCCAACAGCGGCCGCTGTTGGTCTGGGACAACATCTGCTGTTGGGCATTGTGTCCATTTTTTCCGTACCCGTTTCGGGCGTCCAAAGACTGGGCCCGCACCAGAAGGCCACTCCGGCGAAGGGAAGGGCCACTCTTGCGTGTAGCCGACCTCCCCAGAGGTCGGGCATGTCCTCCCCCAGGCGGATTCTGGAGGAAATATTGACAGAGTCAAACGATACTCAAACGTTGTCAACAGTAGTGCATAGTAAAATCGTGCCCACATGCTTTTTTGGCTATTTTCGAATATATATTCCTCCTTGGAGAGGGACGCGCCCGACTTAGACCTTCCCCTTCCCGCCTCCTCCGAAAACGCCTGCGCGCGCCTCGAAGGCCGCCCAGATGGCCCCGAGCTCCGACGTTGCGAAAACGTTGCAACATCGCAAACAAATCGCGGCGGGAGCCCCAAACCCCATCATCCTTCTGCGCCATCTTTCGCGCCGGACCGATCTGCCAGGGTCCCGGGGCCCACGGCGAGGCAAACCCGCCCGCTGCGGACAGATTGCAACGCCCAGATCTGAGGGGAGCGAAGGATTGCAAAAAAGCCGAAGGATTGCAAAGGATTGCAAAAAGGATTGCAAAAAAGAATTGCACAAGGATTGCACAAAGGATTGCAAAAAGGATTGCAAAAAGGATTGAAAAGGATTGCAAAAAGGTTTTTTTGCAATCCTTCGAGTCGATGGGGGCCCGTGGACCGCGCCGCATCGCCGATGCATCGGCGATGCGCAGGCGACTCCGCAGTGGACAACACCTGGCTGCGGATCTCGCCCCACCGCCGGTGCACCAGCGGAGGGGCTGGTGCCAGCCGCCGGTCCCGTGTGCTCCAGCCCCAAGTTGTGAAGGGGCCCTGGGACACACAAACAAGTACACACAAATAAAAAGATTCCCTAAACTTTCCTATATTTTCTGGGTTTTTGTCTTCCCGCCCAATTCCCATATTTTCCCATATTTTCTTGGGGACCGACGATTCATTGTGTCTGCGTGTTTTTTTCCTCCTGAATTTGGGCGGCCTGGAGCTTCGCGGGTGGCTGCAGCGGAGTGTATGGCTCCTCTCCCGGTCGGGGCGCGTCTGCTCGCGAAAAACGGCGTGCGAGGAAGGCTGCAGGGAACGAGGGCCGGTGTGGCAACCGCGGTAGGATCTGTTGGCACGTGGACTTGGGTCGGGCATGTCCTCCTGCAGGCGGATTTTGAAAAAGAAAAGTGGAGCACAGTCAAACAGAGCTGGGAAATCATAGACAAATCGTCAGCGTACGATTTTCGAAAGACTACTTTTGAATATTCTTCCTGTAGAGGGACACGCCCGACTTAAACGCAGAGCTCGGGGAGTCTCTGCGGTCCATGAGGCCGGGTCGGGGCGACGACAGGGGCGAGTCACAGCCCAGGGGCGGGCAATGCACGCTCTCTCGCTGGGGCGACTCGCCGGAGACATGGACCACTGGCGCCCCTGGCCACGTGCCTCGCGCCCCCCACCCCCCTGGGCTTATCATCGCCTGGCTCGTCGCCTCCGAGGGGCTGCCCTGGCTGCGCCCTGCCCTCCCAGCGGCGCTCTGGAGGAGGAGGAGGAGGAGGAGGAGGAGGAGGAGGAGGAGGAAGAGGAGGAAGAGGAGGAGGAGGAGGAGGAGGAGGAGGAGGAGGAGGAGAGGAGGAGGAGGAGGAGGAGGAGGAGGAGGAGGAGGAGGAGGAGGAGGAGGAGGAGGAGGAGGAAAAGGAGGAGGACGAGGAGGAGGAGGAGGATTCTTCCTCGGGCCCCCCCCCACCCGCGGCGGTCCGCCGAACCGCCCCCGAGACGTGCCCGAGCAGCCTCAAGGGACCCTGCTGGCTCTGGCGCCTGCCCCGCGGGCGTGCGTGCGGCGCCGGCCCCGCCGAGTCGAGGGCACCGGCTGCGCTCGGGCAGGTCCGGCGGCTGCAGCTGGCGCTTCGAAGACGGAGCCCTGTGGAATGGCCCCCCAAGGACGAGGGGCCTCGACCCAGACACGTGCGCGTCCTGGCTAAAACCAGGACGGGACATTGTTGGCCGTCTTGGGCGGCTGGAAGCCCTTCCAGGGCCCTGGGACCGTCAAAAAACGGCGCAGGATGGAAAACCGGTCCTGGGGCAGGTGTGGGGCTTTCGGGGGCCCCAGACATCGCATGTCTGGCAACCAAGGCACATGCAACCTGGGATGCCCTTCCTGTCCTTGGGGCCCCATCTCCCAGGGCCCCATCGTTGAGCCGTCTACGCAGCAGGGGCGGACAGCGCAGGTGGGACCCTTCCATGTGTCCAGGTGCTCCAGCCGCCCATGTCTTCGACGAGGCTCTCTGGCGAATGCGTGCAACAGAAGAAGACAACGGGAGAAACACAAACTTTCGGCGCCCCGCGCGGACTTCTTGGATCTGCGCTGGGCCCCTCCCTGGCGCGCGGAGCGTGCGAAGGGCGGCGCCGGAGGCGCCGCAAGGGCGGGCCCAGGCGCGCACCCAAGAGATCCGCGCGGAGCGCCAACTGTTCATGTTGATGGCGTTGTTGTTCTTCTTTTTGAGCAGGGACCGACCGTCCCGGCATTGCTATAGTCCTACCACGAAATGTTCTTAGAAGCCAAACATGTTCTAAAAAACAACACAATGTTCTTAGAACATACAACACGATGTGTTAAAACAAGACAGTCCCAACCAAACATATTCTAAGAACATTTCGTGGGAACCACCAAAAGTTCTTACAACATTGTTTGGTGGGGCTATGGGCGAGCCGGGACGCTTCGCCACTGCTGGATCTTTTGCTGCGCGCATTCGCCAGGGAGCCTCGCCGACGACACGGGC
>CAUYUJ010000415.1:60000-67500 GCA_963575745.1 Prorocentrum cordatum
GCGGGGAGGCCCGACTGCAGGGAGAGGCACCCGTCCAGCCGTCTGGCCGCGGAGTCGAAGACGCTCTGAGGCACCCCCGCGGGCGCGCGGCCCCCGCCGACGCCCTTCGCCGGCCGCGGGCCGGGGGCGGGCTGCCGCCTCTTCGCGTGTGGCGACCGTCGGAATATGAAGAGGAGCTGCACCAGGTTCTGGACGACGAAGAAATCCGCCGCCGCGCCGCAGGCGCCAGGCACCGAGTGGCGTGTCCGCAGGTCCCCTCAGAGTGTTCTGGTGCTGCTTGGAGTGCCCTGCAGAGCTCTCTGCACTGCGCTGACTGCTGTCAGTGCCATCGGGCGACCACGCGGCCCACGAGAGGCTCCTAGGGGGCCCCCGGTGCCACCAAAGGGGCCCCATGAGGCTTCCGAGGGGGCCCTGTGTCCACGACCCAAGCGTCAGAGGCGGGGGTGGGTCGCAATCTCGATGCGCCACGTGCTCCACGTGCGCCCTGTGTGCTGCATGGTCCAGCCGCGCCAGGTGCGCCACGTCTGGGGCACGCGCAGAGTGTGCCAGGTGCGCCCGCGCACGCGACAGCACACGTCGGGAAGCATGTCGGCCCCCACAATCTTTCTCGAAAGCCGGTGCACACTTCCGGCAGGGACGCCATCGTGGTGTCTGGTGGGCCTGCCCACAGCAGGCACTCTGCTGGCTTTCCCGCGGCGGTTTTCAAACACCAGTGGACGATGATCGCGGGGTGGCCGCGCATGATTCAGATTTAGCAGCGAAGTCTATGATGTTGTCTTGTCTTTTGACATGGGTGGTTGCCTTGCGCAAGGCAGGCAATATGAGGGGCACCCCCAGCGTGCGGCCAAAAAACAATACAAAGTGCTCGCGGGGCCCACGAGCATGACCCAAGATTTTTTGCCCCAAAGTGTGCATCGTATGGTTTGTTTGACAAGGAAGGGGGGTGGGTTGTTGGCATCGTCCCCTGGGGGAGGGGGTGTTTAATACTAGGGCACAAGTATAAACCCTTCCCCGATGGGGAAGACCGGGGGGTGGAAGACAAAACGCTCCAGACCACTCACGCCCTAAAGGGCTGGTGGGATTCGGAACGGCATCACCCTTGTGCAGGCTGGCTATCCATAGACGACCGCTGAACATGTTGAGGCCCGGGTGGCACTTATGTGTTGGGAAGGCTGGTGGGAAAGATCGAGACACCTTGCGGGCGGAGAGGGGGTTCCGCGAGGCGTTGGAGCGTCCAAGATAGCCTCGGCGAGAAGGCCAACTTCATTGATTTTACTGTGGAATTGGGCCCATTCTGGCCTCCTGGGGGAGACTCTACTTGACTACCCCTCCTCCTTTGACCGATCTCCTCCAAGATGGCCCCAATATGTCCTCCGACGCAAGATGGTCCCAAGAGGCACCCAGGAGGCCCCAAGAGGCCCCAGGATGCCTCCAAGATGCCCCAAGAGTCCCCTAAGAGACCTCCAAGAAGACCCCCCCCGAGGCACCCAAGACGCTTCAAGAGGCCCCCCGGGCTGCCAAGAGGCTCCCCGAACGCTCTAACAGGCCTACAGTAAGCTCTCGAGAGACATCCAAAGAGACTCCGAGAAGCATCCAACAGGCTTCTGGCCTTCCTGTTCGCTCTCCTCCTCCTCATCCTCATCCTCATCCTCCTAATCCTTCTCCTCCCTCCCCCACCCCTTCTCATCCTCCTTTTCCTCCTCCTCCTCCTCCTCCTCCTCCTCCTCCTTATCGAGCCTCTGGCTCCTCCTATATCCTCCCCCTCTTGGGATACGACGGCTTCCCGCCTTTCTTCCACTGCGTGCTCCGCCACATGCCTGATCAGGGCAACTCGCATGGGCCTCGTTTCTGGCTGGGCTGGCAAAGTTACTTTTTTGATCTGCAGGGCAAAAGCGAACCTCTTCCGCTGAAAGCTAAGCGGGACGCGCACAACTTTAATTGGCAGAGAACGGGCGGAAGAAGGCGGGGCCTCACGCGGCCGGGAGAGGGCGAAGCCCAGGGATCAGGCGGTGCCGAAGTTGACGTGCAGGAAAAGGTGCACCTTGGACAGGAGCCCGGTGGCGAAGCCCTGCTGGCAAAGCTACGCGAAACGTCTAGAATTAAACCAATCGGATTTTGAAGACATCTCAAGTGGCCATCGGCGCAAACCGCCGGCCTCCCGAAGGCTCAATGAAATATATATATATATATATATATATATATATCCCGTCGGATTTTCCGCGCAAGATGGCCAGACATATGTTCCGAGACGGCGACTGCACCAAGATGGTCTCCACCACGGCTCCAACTATGCTCCCCAGACGGCCTAGATGGCTAGAAGACCACCCAAGATGGCATCAAACCAGCACAAGATGGCTCATATAGGCCCTCCTGAAGGGGAGGCTGCCCTTTCGGGCTTCCGACTGCACAAGAATGCCCTCGAAACCCGAAGAAGCCTCCAAGATGATCAGCCCCCAAACGGCCCGAGAAGCCCCCAAGAGGGTCCCAAGACGGGCCAAGAGGGCCCGACGGCTGCCAAAGACGCCCCCAAGTCTGCCCCACGGCGGCCAACGAGACCTCCAGGACGGCCCTGAAGCGCCCCGAGAGGGGCACGGTACGGTCCAGAGCGGCCCCCGAGACAGCCTTTCTAAGGCCCCCAGGAGGCCCCAAGAGGCCTCCTCCTCCTCCTCCTCCTTCTCCTCCTCCTCCTCCTCCTGGTCCGTCATTCTCCTCTCTCTCCTCCACCTTTCTCTCCCCCCCTCTTCCTCCCCCCAGTGTTCCCCCAAGGGTCCCAACAACGGCCGGGGGAACACACCAGTCCAGCAGCCTGGCCAGGCTGTGGTCCCTCGTTGGACCACAGCATTAATTCGGGCCTGTCCACCTACAGGGGGATGTTCGACGAGAAGTAAAAAATACCCAAACAAAAACAAAAAATAATAAAAAAGAGTCTGGGGACTATTTTTTGAATATTTGTTTGCCTTTTGGGGGTATATTGTTGGTTTTTTTTACATGTTTCGTCAAACATCCCCCTGTAGGGGGACACGCCCGACATGGCCACAGCATGCATGTCCAGAAGAGGGCACGGGGGCGGCCCCAGCACGCCGAAGGCGTCTCCGCTACACTGCGGCGGCCGCCGCCGCGCGCAGCCAAGGGTCTCAACAACGGCTGGGGGGACACATCAGTCCAACAGCCTCGCCAGGCTGTGGTCCCTCGTTGGACCACAGCAGGCATGTCCAAAAGAGGGCACGGGGGCGGCCCCGGCACGCCGCAGGCGTCCCCGCTACGCCGCGGCGGCCGCCGCCGCGCGCAGCACGTCGGCGGCGAAGCCCAGGGCCGCGTCGGCGAGGGCCCCGCGCGCCACGGCCCCGCGGCCTCACGGGTCGCGCGCGACTGTGAGCGGCGGGAGGGCACGGGCCTCACGCACGATGGGGGCAAAGGCGGGTTATTGCGCACAGGACGCGCGACAGGACACAAGACTCTTCCGACGGCAACATGGCCTCCAAAACCACAGGACACAAGGGTACCCTACCCTTCGGGCGCAGAGGACACGACGCGCGATGCACAGGACACAAGAGCACCCTTGATTTCGCAGGGCCGACCTACTAATGGAACCCGACTGCAGCGACGCTCACGCGGGTCGCCATCGCGGCACGCTGCTCTGGAGACGAGGGCGCTCCCGCGCCATCTGACACTGCAGGGGCCCTGGGACACCCAAACAAATACAGACAAACAAGAGACTTCCCCATAGTTCCCCACATTTTCGGGGTGTTTGTCTTCCCCCCCAACTTCCCATAGTTTCCCATGATTTCTGGGGGATCGACGATGAATCGTGCCTGTGTGTTTCTTTCCCTCCTGATGCACGCGAGCGTCCGCGCGGTCGACCTCCCTTTCCTCCCGTCGCTCAGAAACGGGGCCAGGAGGAGCTGGTGGGGGGCCGCAGGGCAGCAGCGCGCCGACGATCTGGCGTCGGCCGTCGGCGAGGCATCGGCGACTTCGGGATGGAGAGGCTCGGGCTCCGGATCCTGCCTTGCCGCCGACGCGGTGCCGTCCTCCGACCCAGAGTTCCCGGACTCCAATCTTCAGGAGGGAAAGAAACACACACACACACACAAGTAATCGGCGATTCCCCAGAAAATATCGGAAAATATGGGAAGTGGGGGGAACACAAAAACCCAGAAAATATGGGAAAATATCGGGAATCTTTTATTTGTGTGCATTTATTTGTGTGTCCCAGGGCCCCTTCGAATCTGCGGGCCCCCCCAGAAGTTCCGAGCCCCTGCGTCCCAAGGGCCAGCCTTTGTCGGTTTTGTCGGTGGTCCCGGGGGGGGGGGGCAGCGAGGGCCCCTGCGGAGGCCAGAAGCGCTGCAAACAAGACCCTGCACCGAATCTTGCCAGAAGTGGATGCCTGGGTTTGCCGCGCCGTCCGTCGTCGTCGTCGTCGTCGTCGTCGTCGTCGCCGCCGTCGTCGTCGTCGTCGTCGTCGTCGTCGCCGCCGCCGCCGCCGCCGTCGTCGTCGTCGTCGTCGTCGTCGTCGTCGTCGTCGTCGTCGTCGTCGTCGTCGTCGTCGTCGTCGTCGTCGTCGTCGTCGTCGTCGTCGTCGTCGTCGTCGTCGTCGTCGTCCGTCGTCCGTCACCCGTCGTCCGTCGTCGCCGTCCGTCGTCACCGTCGTCAACATCGTCGTCGACGAGGGCGAAACAACGATGAACCCGCCCAACCTGATCTCCTTCCAGACCGTGCGATCCGACATAGCGAACACGAATGCAACATCTTGCAACATCAGGGCCCGAGCCCCAAAACCCCGTCTCTCTGAGCCACTCCTCGTGCCGAACCGATCTGTGATTCGGGTCGGGCGAAAGGGGGGGATAGCAAAAAGGGGGGTTTGAGAATCAGCTCACGTAGCTGATTTTTCCGGCGCCTCCCGGCGCCGGAGGCGGCCATGGTGAGGCCGAAACCAGCTGCATGCAGCAGATTTCGTAACTCCCCCTTTCCTAATCCCCCCCTTTCGCCTGGCCCGAGTGAGGGCCCCGGAGCCCCAAACTTGGGCGACAGCGCCCGGCCCAGACAACCCGAGACACGAGGATCTGAGGGAAGGCCGCCGGGCGGCGGCCTGTGGGGCCCCCTATGGAGCTTCCGCCCCTCTCCCGGGGGCCGGGCGCCTCCTCCCGAGCCGCCTCTCCTGGCTGCACCGGGGAGGCCCGGCTGGGGCCCCCGCAGAGGCCGCCAGGCTGTGTGACGGCCCCGCGCCCTGCCTATATATATATATATATATATATATATATATATATTCTCCAGGCGCGTCCGGGCGGCCTGGGGGGGGGGGGGGCGTGCAGGAGGGGGGGGGGGCACGCATATCTCAAGGGGCTCTTGGACCCCCCCCCTACACACAAATAAATACGTACAAATCCCCGGATTATTTTTCTTACTTTTTAATTGTTTTCGTCTTCCCCCCCCCCCCCCGCTTCCTATATTGTCCCATATGGTCTGGGGGATCGACGATGCATTGCGTCTTGTGTGCTGTTTCTCTCGCGGAAGTCATGGGACGAGGCATGTGCGCGGACGAGGGGCGGGGGCCAGGGGACGTGCGGAGTAACGCAGAGGGGGGGCGTGAGATCGGGGGGGACGCCATGGCCCCCGCCATGATATCCACACACCCCTGCAGCCGAGGTTGATTGCAAAAGACACGCGGGGGGGCACATGGACCTTCCGAGGGCAACGCTGCCATGGGCACCGCAGGAGGCATGGGCCGCGAAACACAAGACACGAGGGCACCCTGGATTCGGCATGGTCGACCTACTCATGGGCCTCGACTGTAAGGTCGCTCCTGCACCTTCGGACGCCCGAAATGGGTACGGAAGAAATGGGTACGATGCCAAAAACACATGCTGTCCACGACCGACAGCGGCCGCCGTTTGGCAGGCGGCCTTCTGCCTCAAGTGGATCACGTCCGAATCGACACCGACAACGAACCCTGCTCAAAATGAACAAGACATGCTTTTTGTCTTTGAACCCGTTATTTCCGTACCGTCGGACCTAAGGCAGAAGAACATCCCTCAAGAACACGAGACTTCCCGCCGGCCAAAACACACAAAACATCCAAGGGTACCCCCCCCAGGATGCGCAAGAACAGCCCACAGACACGAACAACAGAGGGTGCCCTCCCGGAACCGACCTCGATCTTACACCTCAGTCCGACTATACACTTTTGTAGGCGTCGCGTCCTGGGGGGAAATGAGAAGGGGCGGGCCTTATCAGAAGGCTCGGAAGTTCCCTGGCCTTCTGAGACTTTCTCGAAGCCTCCCCGGGAGACACAGAACACTTCTCAAAAGGACGGAGGGCTTCTGAGAAGTCCTGCTGCCCTCTGAGAAGGCCTTCTCCTTCTCACTTTCCCCCCCTCACCCGCCGCCGAATTCGGATCGTCCCGAGCATTGGGTCGGGCATGTCCCCCTACACGGGGATGTTGGAGAACTACAACAACAACAACAATCATTTTACCCGAACGCGTGGTGTTCTCCCCAGTGCCAGGGTTTTCATACGACACCAGGCAATACCCCCACTTCGTGGGGGGGCATTACAAGCTCTACCAAATATCCAAACGACTCTTCGCGACCACCCAAACCCAGCTTCCCGCCCTATGACGTTGGGACACTTCACTTCGTGGCGTGCGGACGACCGTGGCTACTACACTGGCGTGGGGTACACACCCACAGAACTTGGTCACTTATTCGGGGCGCGCATGTGCCCAGCATGGTGACGTTCGGACACTTCACTTCGTGGCATGCGGACGACCGTGGCTATTATTCAGGGCCCCGCGGCCGACGACGACGGCGTGCGCGCGCGAAGAAAAAACGAATGTGTCCCGCATGGTATTATTTGACAGGGATGATGGCCCTGGCAGGTGCGCAACCGTTGTCGCAGAAGTTCGAAAAAGTTGCTCGCAAAAGCCCGTTTGACAGAAATGTTTAAAAAGTGTTGGGTTTCCTACGAATCCGCAAGAGCGCGCGGGATGAGATTTTGACATTTTTTTGTTGAAAAACCATTGGTTTTTTGATGTTTTTATGTTAAAATCGCTCCGAACACTAAGCTTTTGGAAGGATTTCGTCTTGCGCGCGCGAATGTCCACTTTACCTTATTTTTTGCAAGGGATTCTTGAAATTTGATTATATTAGAACAAGAAATGTCATTTTATAGTGTTTTTTGCAAGGGAAAGCGGATTACAACAAAACAACCGGATCTTGATCACATCGAATTACCTGAGGCTTCCTCACGAAAATGATGAAAATGTAGCTGCGGCCTAGGCGGCGCAGGGGGGGCCGTGCACCAGGGGCCCAACAATAATTATTCTTTAGAATTAATAATGTTCAACAACAACAACAACAACAATCATTTTACCCGAACGCGTGGTGTTCTCCCCAGTGCCAGGGTTTTCATACGACACCAGGCAATACCCCCACTTCGTGGGGGGGCATTACAAGCTCTACCAAATATCCAAACGACTCTTCGCGACCACCCAAACCCAGCTTC
>CAUYUJ010000415.1:72500-110000 GCA_963575745.1 Prorocentrum cordatum
CCCCTGCGTCGTGCCCTTTTTCGCCGCAGCCTTGCTCGTCAGCAGGCAAGCCGCGTCTGGCCGAGCGGGGGCGCCAAGAGTGAGATCGGGCGCGGGGCACCACGTGCGTGCGCACGGGCGCGACCCACACCTCTGGCGAGCAGTCCAGACTCGCGTGCAGGGTGGCACGCGGGTGCATGACGAGCTCGAGGCAGTCAAAGTCGGTTTCGTTGTGCGTCGGTGGCATGTGGCTGCTGCTGATGCCGTCGTATTTGAGTATTTGATGCCGCCTGTCGATGGTGTGTATGTGGTTTTGTTGCATAAGCAATGCCAGCGAACACATTCGCCATAACCTTCAAGCGTAGAGTCCAAGGTTCAATGTATTCTGCATCACCCCCTCCCTACCAACAGAGAATACGTTACCAGCGCGTTCCTCGAACTTGTTGTGCTGTACAGGTTCGGAGCGGCGGGGGGAATCGCGTCAAGCTGTTGTTCCTTCAAGATGGTCGACCATTCGAGCCAACCCGGGATTTCAAAACAAAATCAATGTCAACGCTGACGGGACTGTCATTGCTGAGGTCTGTCCAAAGGCCCCAAACGGACCAACAATGCCCCAAAACATCGATCCTCGAGCCTCGACTCATCGAGCCTCGGGACACAGCTTGCTCAATGACCCCTTTCCATCTCACTAATCGGAGGCCTCCTACATGGGGTCGGAGCAGATGGGTCGGAGGATCGCGCCGCATCGCGCCGCATTGCCGATGCATCGCCGATGCATTGGCGATGCACCGACGACGTTAGCGATGCATCGGCGCCGCCGGCGTGGAGGAACTCGGGCTCCACATCGAGCCGCACCGCCGATGCATCGGCGATGCGGCACGATCCTCTGGCCCCATCCCATGAAAACCGACGTCATGACTGTTTCGTGATGTGGACCCCGGGAGGTCTGGACCCTTTCCCAGGACCGGCTTATCATCCTGAATCGATGTTCGACGACCCTGGGGCCTGGCGTTAAGTCGGGCCTGTCCCCCCTACAGGGGGATTGTCAAAATACCCCAAAAATAATCAAAGAATAATCCGAAAATAGTCTGGGGACTATTTTTAAAAAGTATTTATGTTGACCTTTTGGGGGTATTTTGGGGGTATTTTTTAGTTTTCGTTGACAATCCCCCTGTAGGGGGACACGCCCGACATAAGCCTGGCGAGAACCCGCAGAGCCAGAACACGGCCAAGAACCTGCCGCCCTCATGTTTTCGCCAAATCCTCAGGGATGCTCCTCGATGGTCCTCGCCGAATGCCAAGAGGACCAGAAAACGGCCCGAAAACCTGCCGTCCTCGTGTTTCCAGAGGCCGCGAGCAGGCCTGGTCTCCGACCCCACCCGGGAGGCCTCGACGGCGAGACCGAGAGGTGCCGGCATGCCGCTAAACTCCCGGGCCTCTCCCGGGGTGCTCTGACGTCTGACCAGTACCTCGAGGCGCATCCCGCCGTGGCGACCGAGGGCCTCCCAGGAAGCTCCAACAGGGCGAAGACGAGGGGAGGGCAGCAGCATCAGTGCCCTGCCTTCCGACCCCACCTGGGCGGCCCACGGTCAGGAACTGCTGTTCAGCGTGTCGCCCTGGCGGCCCCGGCGACGCGCTACAGTGGAGGCCAGTCCACAAAGAAACCTTCCACAGGAGATCCAACCCTGAGACCCCAGGACGTCCATCGCTTTTTGGTGTGGGGACGCCGCGACTTCCTTGGCAAAACCGTCGAGACCTAAGCAGCCCAGGGCACCCTGGAGGCAAGCAGGGCGTTTCTTGGCATGGGTCTCCACTGTTCGGCGGTGGACAAACCGCCCTTTAGTAAACCTCCCCTTAGTGAACACGGCCTGGGACCGAAACCGACGGACCTGGACCCGCAAAAGCAACGGCCGCGACGCCCTCTGGCGAACCGAAAACGGCCAATTCACTAATCGACGTGTCATGGGTAGGAGGTCTATCTTCGGGTCGGGCGAAAGGGGGGGATACCAAAGGGGGGGTTTGAGAATCAGCTCACGTAGCTGATTTCCCCGGCGCCTCCCGGCGCAGGGGGGCGCCCATGTATCGAGGAATGGGCCCGGCGGCGGGGCCGAAACCAGCCGCATGCAGCAGATTTCGTACCCCCCCCCGTCCCCCAATCCCCCCTTTCGCCCGGCCCGATATATATATATATATATATATATATGTATATATGTATATATGTAGATATAAATACATATCGATATATATATATATATATATATCTATCTATCTATCTACCTATCTATCTATATATCTATCTATCTATCTATCTATATCTATCTATCTATCTATCTATCTATCTATCTATCTTTTTATCTATCTATCATCTATCTATCTATCTATCTATCTATCTATCTATCTATCTATCTATCTATCTATATATATATATCGATCTATATATCTATAGATCGATCTATATATCTATATATATATATATCTATCTATATATCTATCTATCTATCTATCTATCTATCTATCTATCTATCTATATATCTATCTATCTATCTATCTATCTATCTATAGATCTATATATCTATCTATCTATCTATCTATCTATCTATCTATATATCTATCTATATCTATGTATGTATGTATGTATGCATGTATATATATATATATATATCACCCCCCGCACTGTGTGCCCCGTGAGCGCATGGCGCGCCGCGCCGCCCCGCGGGCGGGAGGCTCTCGGGGGCGCTCGGGGCGCTGACGCTGCGGGGGGCTGGGGACTGGGCCGGCGCGCCGCGCCGAACAGCGGTGGGCCACAAGGGAGCGGCCCTGGGCCACACACAAATCAAAGGACACAAATCACAGGATCCCCCATATTTTCGCATGCTTTCTGGATTTTCGTCTTCCCCTCCCACTTCCCAGGTTTCCCATCTTTTCCTGGGAGTGGACGATGAACTGTGTCTGTGTGTCTTTTCCCCTCCTGAAACAAAGCGGCGGAACGACACTGTCCACTAGACCGACCCCAGAGACCCTCGAGTGGTGAAAAAATCGTGACGGCAATTTTGTTCGCTATTGTCGGCCCCTGGGGGCCCTCACTGGGCCTCGGGGCCGGCAACAAAACGACTCAGGATGAGAAGCTGGTCCTGGGGAATGGATCCTGACCTCTGGGGGTCGCGTCACGAAAAAATCATGACGTCGGGGGTCTGGGACCGTAGATGATTAGGCATAGAAGGACCCCTTACCCTTTGGGTGGAGGCGACCCAATTTAGGAGGGCCAGGAACAGTAGGGATAGGGGTGTCTTTGCTGCAGATGTATCGAACCAGGCTGCCCATATTCATGAGCCCCAATGGAAAAAGGAGACCTCAGTGAGGCCACGTCTTCATCGTATCATTGAGGTTAGGGGGTAGTCCCCAGCCCCCGACGTCATGATTTTGTCATGGCGCGACCCCCGAAAAGGTCCGGCCCATTCCCCGGGACCGGCTTTCTCCCCCGAGCCGTTTTTTTCTGACGCCCCCGAGGCCCGGCGAGGGCCTCCCCCCTGGGGAGGCCGAACGTGGCGAAACGCCTCCCGCAGTGCCTTTCTCTCTCACGACGGCGACGGGGTCTGGGCTACACCTTGTCCTCGATGCGCAGAGCCACGGCTTTGGACGCCCGAAATGGGTACGGAAAAGATGGGGACACTGCCCAACAACAACTGTTGTCCCAAACCAACAGCGGCCGCTGCTGGGCAGGCGGCCTTCTGTCTCGAACGGACACGGGCCGCGGCGGCGTGGACAGCGAGCCCTGTTCAGAATGGACAGGACCCGCTGAGCTGGGCATCGTACCCATTCTCTCCGTGCCCATTCCGTTCGTGCAGAACTTACCAGCCTGGAACATATCCCTATGCCTATGCTGGGCACCTCCTCATCACGATGCCAATCTTAGGGATTCCCTTCTTTTTCGAGGGCGAATCCCTGAGATTGTCATCGCCTTTTGGCGTGTCAGTCTTAGGGATAGGGATACGTTCGAGGCTGGTAAAGAACGGCGAGACGAATTACGGGCAGGGCCCCCGGCCGGCGCGCGCCGCGCTGGAGGGCCGGCTGGACGCCGGCGTGGCGGCGCGGCTCTGCGAGGCGGCGCGCCCTCCTCGCGCCGCGCTCGCGGGCCGCTGGGCGCGGGCGGCGCCTGGCGGCCCCCGGCGACTGGCGACCGGCGACGACGACGACGACGACGACGACGACGACGACGACGACGACGACGACGACGACGACGACGACGACGACGACGAGCCTCTCGCCTCGAACTGGGTACCGCCGGCGGCGACACTGGCAGCAAATCATGTCGCATACGGGCAGGAACTGCTGCCGCCCTTCGTCCCGGTTCTTTCCATACCCACTTCGACCGCACAGATGCAGGGGAACGCTAGATGGGGGCGGCTCCAGTGAGGAAGCGTCGACCTGGAACCGGCGACGCATCGCCGACAGATCGGCAACAGGCCCCTAAGAGCTCATCCGCAGGTTCCTGGGCGGGGTCGGCCAGCGGCCCTTTCGGCAGTCAGTGGGCGACCTGGGGGAGGAGGAGGAGGAGGAGGAGGAGGAGGAGGAGGAGGAGGAGGAGGAGGAGGAGGAGGAGGAGGAGGAGGAGGAGGAGGAGGAGGAGGAGGAGAGGAGGGGGAGGGGGAGGAGGAGGAGGAGGAGGAGGAGGAGGAGGAGGAGGAGGAGGAGGAGGAGGAGGAGGAGGAGGAGGAGGAGGAGGAGGAGGAGGAGGAGGAGGAGGAGAGAGAGGAGGAGGAGGAGGAGGAGGAGGAGGAGGAGGTGGAGGGTGGAGAAGGAGTACGAGGAGGAGGAGGAGGAGGAGGAGGAGGAGGAGGAGGAGGAGGAGGAGGAGGAGGAGGAGGAGGAGGAGGGGGAGGGGGAGGAGGAGGAGGAGGAGGAGGAGGAGGAGGAGGAGGAGGAGGAGGAGGAGGAGGAGGAGGAGGAGGAGAGAAGGAGGAGGAGGAGGAGGAGGAAGGAGGAGGGGAGGTGGAGGGAGGAGGGGAGTGGAGGAGAGGAGAAGGAGTAGGAGTAGGAGTAGGAGTCGAGCTAGCCAGCTCGAGCGAGTCAAGCATGGCATGCCCAGTCCCACCCGCCCTCCCACAACATAAGAAGCAAAACTGGCACAACTGGGGGCCGAAGTCGCACCGGCCAGCCGGTTTGGTACAGCTGATGCGGCCGCGATGGCGGTTGTCGACGGGAACTGGCGAGCGCGTGTTGAATGCCGCGCACGCATTGCCAGACGAGTCGGGAATGGCCCGGCACACCGCAGGAAGCCAGAGGTGGCCGGAGAAAGCCCGACGGTCTGACAGGACACCCCAAAGCATTTTTGTTAAAAAACATTGGGTTTTTGTTGTTTTTATGTTGAATTGCTTGCAAACACACGGTGTTCGGTAGGATTCTGACACGAACGCGCGAGTGTGCTCTTTGTGGTATTTTTTGCACAGGATTCGCGGCCTGGGTGCATGACAGAGCATCGCGAGTGCACCGCGCGATGACGTGAAATCGCTGGATTTGACCGAATTCTTAAGATTCCTATGGTTTTCCTATGATTTCAGCAAGAGAGCCCGGGCGGGAAATTTGTACAATTTTTGTGAAAAAAAACATTGGGTTTTTGATGTTTTTATGTTGAAATGCTTGCAAACACACGGTGTTCGGTAGGATTCTGACATGAACGCGCGCGTGTGCTCTTTGTGGTATTTTTTGCAATGGATTATCGCCGTGGACGACAGGACGTCCATGTCGAGAGGAAAAAATAAGAAAAATGTTGATTTTGTATTGTTTTTTACAGGTTAGGATGGGACCACCCGGATGCGGCCCCTATCGGCCGGCCTGAGGGGGGAGTAGGAGTATATTCTAATAAGGAATAAGGATAGGAGTAGGAGTAGTAGTAGTAGTAGTAGTAGTAGTAGTAGTAGTAGTAGTAGTAGTAGTAGTAGTAGTAGTAGTAGTAGTAGTAGTAGTAGTAGTAGTAGTAGTAGTAGTAGTAGTAGTAGTAGTAGTAGTAGTAGTAGTAGGAGTAGGAGTAGGAGTAGTAGTAGTAGTAGTAGTAGTAGTAGTAGTAGTAGTAGTAGTAGTAGTAGGAGGAGGAGGAGGAGGAGGAGGAGGAGGAGGAGGAGGAGGATTCGATGCTTCCCCCTGAAGCCTACGGCCAGGAGCTTTTGCTCAGCAGCTCGCCGCGGCGGCCCCGAGCGACACGCTGTGGCTTGCCAGCGGCTGGCGTGCCGCGCCGCGCCGCGGCGCGGGAGGCTCCGAATGGGCTCGGGGCGAGGGCGCTCGCATAGGGACGCGGAGTTGGCGTGTCGCGCCGAAGCGTGGTGGGCTAGAACTGGCGAAGCGACACGCTGAGCTAAACTTCTGGACCCTCCTCCTCCTCCTCCTCCTCCTCCTCCTCCTCCGTCGTCCTCCTTCTCCTCCTCCTCCTCTTTTGACGTGCCCGGCGTTGCCCCCGAGCCGAGAGGGGGGCGGAAGGCGGGGGCGCGCGCCCGCGGCAGGCGAGCACGCCCGGGAGCCGGGGCGCGCCGCGGGCACCTCGCGCGGCGTGGCCGCGAGGGAGCCGGCGGTCCTGGCAGACTCCCCCCCCGTGGACGACTGCACGCAGGGAGCGACGCTCGTGCATGGGCGAGCGAGGATCGAGGATCGAGGGCAGTTCGGGGATCAGGGGGATCAAGACATCGGGGAGGGATCCAGGGTCGCGGGTGGAGGATCCATGCTCGAGTGCGGCGAGGGCGTTGGATCAGGGGCCACTGGGCGAGAAACCCAGGGTCTGCACGCAAGGATCGGGGAGACGTAAGACTCGGGTTCGGGGGACTCGGGTTGGCACGGGGCCGTCGTGAAAGTGACGAGGCACAATGTCTGAAATTGAACGCGAGTTCCCGCTGCAAACGTCCCACGAAAACTGGGCCGTCAAGATCCAAGCCGCGCCTCGTCAAACAGCGTCGGCAGACCTGAGTTCAGTCGAGTCTCACGCTTCCCCGAACGGAGTGACGTTCGAGTGCGGTGAGGGCGTTGGATGAGGAACCACTGAATGAGCAATCCAAGGTCTGGAAGCCCGTGGAATTCCAGTCGCGGATTGGCCGTGAACCGTCACAGCGGGGTCTGACACCTCCTGGGGGCACCCTCCTCACCGCACGCCACCACCGTGTGGATACTCGATCGAGGAGCGAGGATCGAGGGCAGTTGGGGGATCAAGGAGATCAAAGAGCGAGGATCGCAGGTGTCCATGGTCGAGGGCCCAGGATCGATCGAGGATCGGGCCGATCAAGGTAAGGAGTGACCCTCCCAAGTCTCCGACGTTCTGAACACAATCAAGGCGGATGTGTGTTCGCTCTTCCTGGGGCCGTGTTCGGGCTCTGGCGCTCCGGGGCCGTTATGAAGGGCCCGAAGCGAGACACTGGCCTTGGCTTTAGGTCGGGCATGTCCTCGCTCATTCCAGCAGACGGAGACAGGACATACCCCGGCGTTCACAGTCCAGGACACATCTCTTCGCACATCCCGGGGCACGTCCAACACATTCTAGGCACGGTCGGTCGAAATAGTGCAGTGCGAGATCACACCGGTAGCTATGCTAATCATTTCCCCAAGCCCCATGCTCTCTGGGGAATCGGCGGATCTTTGTGTCCGTGTGGTTTCCCCTCCTGAGGCTTGCCGATCCCTCAGAGGTGGGCGCCTGGGAATCCTCGGCCTCGAAACGGCCGCTTCGTCGCCGCTCTTCGCCAGGGCAATGAAAGACTGCTCGGGACCACAAAAGCCTGCTCGGGACCAACAGCCGGCCCTGGGTCGGGCGTTGGCAGCACTGGGTTTAGTGGAACATGGTTTAGTGATCTGTACCGGGGGCGCCCCCCCGTCCCATTTCCACTAACCGGAACTGCCGTCACCCGAAAAAAAACACCAGCTATGGCAAACCTGGTTTAGTGATTCTGGCCAATTGAAAGGCTCCGGGGCCCTACCACTAACCGGGTCCCCTTACCTGGGGTCCTGGCCATACCCGACTGGGGAAGAGGTCGGGAGGAGTGGGGGACACCGAAGTGCTGGATGTGCGGGCCTGGGTGCGCGGGTATTGCCGGTCCCTCAGACCTGGGCGTCGTATATAGCGGCGGCCTGCCTTCCTCAGTGCTCAAGGCTCGGGCTCCGGGGGACGCGGACTGGCCTGTGCATGGAGAGTCAACGAGAAGGCTTACGTCGGGCCTGTCCCCCTGCAGGGGGATTTTCGACGAAAAATGAAGAATATCCCAAAAAATGCCCCAACATGGCCCAAAACTAATCAAACAATAGTCCCCAGACTATTTTGGGGGCTGTTTTTTTGGACTGTTTGTGGGGTATTTTTTATCTTTCATCGAAAATCCCCCTGGCAGGGGGACAGGCCCCCTGGCAGGGGGCCCCTGCAGGGGGACAGGAAACCTGGCCCCTGCATGGGGACTCAACGAGAGGGCTCCGGATGCAAAGCCGGCCCCTCCAGACGAGGCGGGCGCCGTCGGAGAGGGGCCCCTGCCTGCGGTGGGGCAGCGAGGGCCTGCGTGCGCCTGCGTTCGGGCCCTCCGAGCGCCGCGCAACCAAAAAGGTCACTCCGGCGACGGGCCACTCCGGCCGAGGGTCGCCCTGGCGTGCGCAGAGCTGGCCACTTGATCTCCGAGCGCGTGCTGTTTGATTCTAAGCTGGATGCCTCCCCTTCTACTGCTCCTCCTCCTCCTCCTCCTCCTCCTCCTCCTCCTCCTCCAGCTCCTGTCTGCTCCGTGGGATTCCTTATCCTCCTGCTCCTCCCCTCCCTTACTCCCTCCCAGTCCCTTCCGCTGCGCCGGCGCGCCCGCCAGCGGCGGCGAGGAGCATGAACTGGAGGACCATCCTGCGGGAGACCCGCATGTGTCCGATAGAGGGGGAAGGAAGAGGAGGAGGATGAGGAGGAGGAGGAGGAGGGGAGGAGGAGGGGAGGAGGAGGAGGAGGAGGAACCAGAGAGGGGGGAATTGAATGATGACGAGGGTGAAAGGATTGGGAGTCGTGGAGGGTGGGGAGGGGGAGACGTGATGCGAACAGAGAAGGAAGGATGCAGGGCTATGGAACAAACACGGGGAGAATGCAGAGGGTGAGGGGGAGGAGGCAGGACACAGGACGCAAGAGGAGGAGCCAGGGAGCCCACGCTCGCCGAGCGCATCCGGCAGGCGCTGCGGCACCGCGGCGGCCCTCCGCACCGCACCGGTGGCTGGGCCGGGCCGGCAGCGAGGAGCCGTCGGGCAACGGGGCGCGCGCACGAGGGGAGGGGAGGCAATGGGGAGGGGAGGGGCTCGGGGGCAGAGGCACGGGGGGAAGGGGAGGTATACAGCCGACCCGTACCACAAGGATGCACGATGAGGATGCAAAGGGCCTTGGACGGCCGTTCCGAAGCTGTTCGAGCGGGGCGCGGCCAGCGAGAGTGGCTAAGGATGGGCCGAGGAGGCAAGGATGCACGGGCCCCCTTAGAAAAATCGCCCATCCTTACTATGCGGGTTCACTGTAAGGGGAGGGGAGACAAGGGGAGGGGATGGGGGCAAGCTAGCAGCAGAGACCGCTGAAAGATCACCCGCCACTCCCGACAGTGGGGAAGCAGCATCGAGAGCGCGTATTCATTTGTACACGTTTTTCTCTCGTTGCATCTCTTTTGTATAAGGGGTGATGTTACACTGCTAAACACGTGTGTGCGCGTGTGCGTGTGTGTGTTGTGTGTGTGTGTGTGTGTGCGTGTGCGTGTGCGTGTGCGTGTGCGTGTGCGTGTGCGTGTGCGTGTGCGTGTGCGTGTGTGTGTGTGTGCGTGTGTGGTGTGTGTGTGGTGTGTGTGTGTGTGTGTGTGTGTGTGTGTGTGTGTGTGCGTGTGCGTGTGCGTGTGCGTGCGCGTGCGTGTGCGTGTGCGCGTGCGCGTGCGTGCGTGCGTGCATGCGTGCGTGCGTGCGTGCGTGCGTGCGTGTGTGTGTGTGTTGTGTGTGTGTGTGTGCGTGTGCGTGTGCGTGTGCGTGTGCGTGTGCGTGTGCGTGTGTGTGTGTGTGTGTGTGTGAGTGTGTGGTGTGTGTGTGTGTGTGTGTGTGTGTGTGTGTGTGTGTGTGTGTGTGTGTGTGTGTGTGTGTGTGTGTGTGTGCGTGCGTGCGTGTGTGTGTGTGTGTGTGTGTGTGTGTGCGTGCGTGCGTGCGTGCGTGCGTGCGTGCGTGCGTGCGTGCGTGCGTGCGTGCGTGCGTTGCGCTTGAAGCCACTCTCCCAGGAGGGAAGGGCGGGGACGAGGAGGGAGGCGGAGGGCCCCGGGGGGGGGAAGCTGGGAGGGGACGGTCTGACATCAGCCGTGGCAAACCCAGGCCCCAGACCACCGACGTCATGACTTTTTCATGACGCGGCCCCCAGAGGTCCGGACCCCTTCCCCGGACAAAGTTTCAATCCTGCTTCGTTCTGGACCGTCCCGAAGCCCAGCAAAGGGCCCCCAGAAGCCGAGAATTGCCAAAAGCCCCCCGTCGTGCTTCTTCCATGGCCCGAGGAGGCCCGGGATCTGTGCTGGCAGTGGGCTGTCCCCAATCCACCGACGTCATGATTTTTTCATGACGCGGCCCCCCAGAGGTCCGGACCCCTTCCCCGGACCGGTTCTTCATGCCGGGTCGTTTTTGGACGGTCCCGAGGCCCGGCAAGGGCCCCCTGGGGGCCGAAAGTGGCGAAAAGCTTCCTGGATCGTGATTTTTGTCGAGACCCGAGGAGGTCTGGGGCGACGGCCGCAGGCGTCGCGCCGCTGGGCCGGGAGGTGCACGGGGCAGGGCCACAGCGCGCTGGAGTGCGTGCCGGAGACCTCCGGGGGGGCGTTTTGGAGCCTCTTGGGGCCTCTTTTGGGCCTCCTGCAGGTGCCTCTTTCTGACCTCTTGGATGCGCCGACCATTCGAGCCTTCCGCCCCAAGAGGCCCCCAGGAGTGAGGCCGTCCCGAGACCCTCTGGGGCCGTCTTGGGCGCCCCTTGGGCCTCTTTGGGGCCCTCTGGGGCCGTCCTGGGGGCTTCTTGTGCCCTCTTGCGTACACTTGCGTTTGTACTCCGGCGGGGACAGACCAGAGGATGTATTGACCCTGTAGTGTTGCCAGACGAAACACTTAAACCTGTACCGCATGACTTTGCCTGAGGAACAAAAATCTTGTGCCCTCTTGGGGCGAGGTTGGAGGCTTCCTGGGCAGTCTTGGAGCGTCGAAACCCCGAAGAGCCCCCTCGGAGGCCCGGGGCGGGGCCCACAGGCGCCCGCCGACGGCGGGAAGCCTCCGGGACACCTCTCTGCAGGACTGAGGCCCAGACCCCCTCGGGTCGCGAAAAAATCACGACGGGAGGTTTCTCGCCGGGGCCTCGGGGCCGTCAACAAGAAGGCTCAGGATGAAACACTGGCCTCGGGGAAGGGGTCGGGAGGTCGGGGGCCCGTGTCGCGCAGAGGGTGGCCCGGAAAAAAATCAGGGCGGGAGATTTTCGGCCGTTTTCGGCCCCTGGGGGCCCTTACTGGGCCTGGGGACCGTCCAAACACGACTCGGGAGGAAGAACCGGTCCCGGGGAGGGGGTCCGGACCTCTGGGGGCCGCGTCGTGAAAAAAATCATGACGTCGGTGGTCTGGGGACGAGGCCATGACGAAGACAGATTCGGGTGAGGAGGAATCGAAAATCTCTCTGGGACCTGGCGTATCTGGGGGACGTAGCGGGCGCCGCGGCCTTCTCAGAGCGTCCGGGACGCTCTGGAGCGGATTTGTCCTCGTCCCAGCCCCGTCCGACAAGACCCCTTTCCTTCACAGCGACACCGCAAACTCCGCGCCCAATCTTGGCGGCGCGCGCACAGGGGGCAGTGCAAGGTGGGAAGCTTCTTAGAAGGAGGCTGCTTCTTAGAAGGCGCCGGCCCTACATCTATAGACAAGGCCCGCGCCTTCTAAGAAGCAAGGGTGCTTCTCAGAAGCCTTCCTCCCTCCCCCTACCCCCTTTCTGCGTGTGGCCGACAATCGCTGCCTGGGCCCCAGGGCCCAGGGCCCACACTGGACCACCAACGGTCCAGACCCCTTCCCAGGACAACGTTGCTCAACTCCTCGGGAAAATCAGCAGCTCACGTTGCTGATTTTCCCGGCGCCTCCCGGCGCCGGAGGCGCCCATGTATCGAGGAACAGGCCCCTCGGTGGGGCCGAAACCAGCTGCTTGCAGCAAATTTCGTACCCCCCCCTTTCCCAATCCCCCCCTTTCGTCCAGCCCGAGAGGAGGCCCTGGATCTGTGCTGGCAATGGGCTGGCCGCCGATCCGTGCCGGCAAAGCGCCGGCCGCAGGGGGGCCCGGATGTCGAAAAACTCGTGGAGAGCACGCTGGGAAAAGGGAGACTGAATAACATGAGGATGGCGAGAAAAAATATAACAAGAGCTGGCACGGACAGAGTCGAAAGGAGAGAAATCAGCACTGCCAACCTGGCGGACCTGAGAGACTGAGTTATAAGAGACGCAACGGCGGGTCCTCCCGACGGCGGGGGCCGCCTCGCCGGCTGCTCTGGGGGCTCCTCGCCCACGCTGAGCAGGCGCAGCAGCGGCGCGACGACGGACAGCAGCCCCCGCTTCTCGTCGCCCTGCGCGCCGCGCGCCCGTGCCCCACCAGTTATCGCAGCCGCGTCGGGGGGGGGCCGGGCACCTGCGAGCTCGGGCGACCAGCCGATGCCGAACCTTCTCGGGCGAGTTTTAGGCTGGAGCGCAGGGAATCGGAAGTGGTATCTGTCGGATCGTGAATGAAAGTCATGAATGGAACTCCGCTGGGTGCACCGGATGGGGGCTAGGCAATAGTCATGCGTTCAGAGCGGGCGAGCGACAAGAAGGAACCGCGAAACGGGCGAACAACGGAGGCCGAACTCCCTCCAACATTTTATCCTGCTGAAGGCGACGGGGCCCGTCCATCAATCAGGATAGCGAGGGGGGCAGAGGGCGCCCTGATCACGCGCGCATGTGAACGCACGATGGGATCTGCCCATGGCGCCCTCGGGCTCTCGAGACCCAGCCGCAGCTCTTAACGTAGCCGCGAGTGAGGAGCATTCCAGATTCCGCGGTTCACATATAGTCCCCATCGGGGAGATGTTTCGCAAGATGGAGCTGGGCATGGCGCGTCGCGGTGGTGCCGTTTGACGCTGCAAGGCGGCATGTTCACTCCGATGCGCATGATTGGCCGAAAGGGTAGAGCTGCCACGCGCGAGGGAAAGCGAGCAAACCGACGATGTCGCGAACGTGCAAGCTGGGACGAGCATGCACAACGCGCTCGAGCAACTTCTGACGCGGTGCACCCCGTGAAGCGTCGCGCCCGCCTGGGCCCGGGAAGACGCCGACATGCCTCCCGCGCCCTAGGAGCTGGAATGCAGCGAGATTGATCCGCGGACGTTTGAAGGCCCGACGCAGTTGAGCTTTCTCAGAATGACCGGGCAGAACCAGAATGCGCTGACCGGAACGCAGACAAAGACATGCAACTTGAACCTGATTCGCCACCCACGCAAGAACGACAAGGGGGGGGCGCGTCGGCCAAGGCCGCCCCGACATCGTCGGCGAAAGAGAAGAGGGCAGCGGGGCGAGATGCAATCCGACACTCGAGACCGCGGAGCACCGGGTCGAGCGCAAACGCAAACGGGAGACCCGCTAGAGGGTACAAGTGCTCGACGCCGCAGGGAACTTCCCGCCGCCGAGGAGAATCTCAGCTTCGACGTCAATGTCACAGCGTCTGCGGGAACACCAAACGCCGCGCGCATGTCGACCGCCCAGGCGCGGGTCGAAGGCGGCACGGCGGGGGCAACGCCCAGGAAGTGAGCGCCGCGTCTCCGCGTTGGAGCATCCGCGCAAGACGCGCCATTCGAGCGCCCAGGAGTCGACGCTCGCGATGTTGCCCAACGTGTCCATCCCTTTGACAACGCCCCGATCGGGCCAAGAAATGTCATGTTGGGCCTGCTGTTTGACCTAGTGCCCGAGGCAGGCGGGGAACATCTGGTTGTCGATGTTATTCATGGTGAGCGTCCGCGTGTCCTCGGGGGTCAATGCCGTAGATCCGACGTCGCGCCCTCCATCGGCAGGGTAGCCGCGCTGCCGCAATTGCAACCTCATCGAGGCTGCTGGGTGCCCGGGAGAGCACGAACTGCGCGAACAAGCGTTGATGAACTTCGGGGCCTGCCTGTTCCACCCAGAATAGGGCGCCCCATTTGGCCGTGGTGTCGATTCGCGACGAGACGAAAGCGCGCCGGCAAGCGCGGCGAAATCGGGAAAACCGTTCAACGCCGCGAGAGATCGGATGCGCGCGCAGAAGCAGCTCTTGCACTGCCCGGCGGCAGGGCGGATGAACGCAGGGCTATTGACCGTGACTTGCGCCAAAAGGATCCGCGAGATCCCTGGCCGACTCTCCCGCGACAATAAGTTCGACGGGCGCGGGGCGCCCGACCGAGAACGGGCGCGGCCGCCGCCTCGCAGGGGGCCGAGCCTTTAACGGTGCTGCATAGCGCTCTGCCCGAGATTCAAGGGCATCGGCGCGTTCAGGAGCTGAGCGCGCCTGGGCACCTTCCGATTGTGCCTCTCTGCCAAGCAGGCTGGCTTTCCGCTGCCAGCGGGCCGCCGGCGGAGGGCGCGGCAATGCGTTGTGCGATCGCGACCATTGCTGGTGGGTGGAAGAACATCACCGGGCAAGTCGTCGGGCAAATCATCGGGGTCATTGGGCGCCTCTCCGACGCGCGCGCACTGTCGATTTTGGCTTCGAGGGGCGCAATTGCGTGACCCCGCCACAAGGCAGCGAGTTAGTCACGCAACTGGTTGTAAATTGCGAATGCCATTTCAAGCCACGCCATGTCGTTGAGGCAGGGCATGCATGTCACGCGCTGTCGAAGTAGACGCAGATGACCAATGCGAGCCGCTCGAATACACGCAAAATCAATGACAATAAATTGCGCGGTCGTTTTGGGCCCATCCCGGCAGCGGCGCCGTTGAGTCATGCGCGCCAAGACGCGACGCGCGTAACGGGCGTCGTTTCATTGAGGGCTTCGCACGGGCCCTCTGACATCATATCGCTGATGAGTTCGCCGATCAGGGAAGGGCGCTCAGCGCGCGCGGCCACCCGGCGAGGAGTCGCAGGGCCTGGGGGGCCCCGAGGCAGATCAGAGCGAATGCATGCGCGCGGTCAGGCGGAAACTCCGAATCAAGTGCATGCCCGCGCACGCCTGCGCGCGCGCCGATCCGTGACCTCGCCGGCGGGGGCGCCCCAATGGGCGCAATCAGGGCGGACAAAAAAGCGCGCGCGACTGTCCGTCAACGCGGCGCGCCGCCCGGCGCGCTCGCTCGGCCTGCGGGATCTCGACGCGCTGCGAAAAGAGCTACTGAGATGAATGTCGGCTTTGTTACAGCTTATGAGCTTTATAAGGATATGATAAGGTGGTTGTAGGCTACGCCCAACCCACTTGTAAGCCAGCAGCGTGATGCTATAGCTACGTAGCTTGTTTGTCATAGCTAGCTAAAGTCCATGTGGACTTTAATAAGCCAACATGAACAATAGTAGAGGTTCAGCTGTTGTTAAGTAGGTTATTGGTTCAACACAGCTTTTCATGGTATATGTGCTAAACTGTTTATCGAATGCCAAACATAAATGGTTATCGTAGGTTCACATAATAAATAATTTGGCTTAACATCGAAATTCGACCTATGCTAACACCTAAGAAATCAGCTTTTCACATATTCAATATGTGCGTTTTCGTGTTTAACATGTAGCTTCCAACACAATAACATGTAGCTTCCGAAGCGTTACAAGCATGAAACCCATGCTGGGCCACAAACGCAAAAACACGAATCAGCGTCGCACATATGTCAGGGTTTGAGCATCGAGATTGGACCAACCTTGTTTGCACGTCCCATCATCCGGGCAGTCGAATTGTGTCCCGCGTGATTCTTATGTTTGCTAATCCATATTGCAGCTTCGGGATCGCCGCGCGAATCGCTCCAGGGCCCGTTCGGCGGATTCAATAGCAACCGCCATGGCGCATGCCATCATCATTGTTTTAACAAGCGTGGGCTCCGAATTTGTGGATAAGAGTGGGGGGGGCACGCAATCCACTATAGTTGGGGGGCCTGGAACGCTTTACTTGCGATGTATACGTTGACCATTGCACTTGCATTTGCCTCCTGTCGTTTGCAGCCGCATCGGCTCATAGCATCAGCTGTGCTTTTCCAGAGCTGCTCATTTACGTGCTCAGCTACCGCGTGTGCAATGGCCGAGCTTAGCCAAGCTTTCAAACAGGAGTTCCAGAAGATTTTGGACATGAAGAAAATGAAGGCGAATGAGCATTTGGATAAGCTTATGCAATGCCTTCGCGGGCACAAGCTGGCTTACTCAGTGGACCACATTCCCCCGAAGTTTTTCCTCACGCATGCGGTCAATAGGGGGGGGGGGGGGGGGGGGGGGGCTTTTGCTGAGCCCGCGTGACGCACGCCGCAATGCTGCTAGGGTCCACGCGTGCGGAGCTGACATTCGCCAGCTATCAAATGCTCTGTGCATCGAGCTTGGGGTCACCTCCCTCCTCCAATGGACGCACATTAGTAAAAATAGGCAGCTGGTGGATCGAACCCAAAGGCTTCTAGCACCTGTGAATGGGTCAGAGCGCTACGTGACAGTCGGGTGTGGACACACCACGGCTTTCTGTAAGCAGGCAGGGGTCCAGGGCAAGACGCCTCAAAAGTCATTGCAATGCATTGACTCAGACATGATAGATTTGCAAAAGCTGTTCCAAAACGAGCAATTCAAAATCATGATTGAGAAGGGCTGGAAGTGGGGGGTGGTCCCTAATGTGATCGACGAGTTATTCCCACGCTTCGCTGTTATTGCCCAGAGGGCTTTGAACGCGCAGAATCACATCGGCACTGAGGTTGGGGAGCTTGAGACTTGCATGACGTTGGCGGCGAGTGCCAATGGCCCAGGGATGCGTGAGCTCGAGAGCTGGGAAGAGTTGGCAATCGAGAGCGTGGTTTCGCTTAACGTGTCGAGCGCCAAGTACAGCAAGACATTGCCTGATCTTGTCGAGAATTTCGGCGGTGGCGACGGTGCTCCACTCGTGGCGCTCATGGATTCGGTTGCAACGCAATTTGGTTGCAATGTTACGCTTGGCCAAAGTTTTTGGGAAGCGCTGACTCACGCAACGTTTGCGTCCAAAACCAATTTGCATCCGTTGGTGCGGGTGTCGCTTGCTATCGCAAGCCCCACTGGCGACGAGGTTGAGGACGGCGTGGCGCGTTTGCTGATGAAGGCTGACGTCTCGAAGGTTGTAGGCAAGCCTAAGCAGGCTGAAGCACTGATTGCTGAACGCATGCTTGGCGAGGCCATGGATATCGCAAAGGGGCTCGGCGGCATCGAGGCGGCCTTGGAGCCGTTAGGGCAGCTATTCGTGAGGGTTGCTTTGAAACTTGTGGGGAAAGAGAAGTCGGGTCGGGAGGGGGTCGTGTACGCGTGGGGCGACATTTGCAAATCATTCTTGAGCGGTGTCAACTCCATCAGGGGTCAGACCGTCACGTTCGATGAGTGGAATAAGTATTCGGTCTCGAGCGGTGCAGCTGCAAATGCCAAGGCAATGCCTGCAGCGTCTGCCACGGCGACGCTCAACGACCATGAGGACCCTGCATGGATTGCCAAGAAGGCTGGTCACTCGGTCGGGTACTTCGTGGTTCAGGAGGATGTTCCAGCCCAGAGGCTTTACGCTGTCTTCAGCATCGGCCATATGGTCAAGCTTCACGAGGTGGTCAACCACGGCGGAGAGCCACACGCGGCTGAAATTACATTGGAAGATCCCCTTGGTAAGTGGTCGCTCTCGAAGGCTGAGCCGCCAAAGCAGATGGAGGGTGATCAGCAGCGGCCCCGTCAGTTGTACACCGACAAGCAAAAGGCTATATTGTACCGAGCTCTTCTCGAGCTAGACGCCATTCACATGGGAAAGCAAAAGCTGATCTTCTGGCGGAAGCCAGATGAGGTTCGGACCACGTGTGCGATCAATCAGGGTCAGCTTACATTGGTCCCAGTGGCACCGTTGGTCAACATAAGCTCGAAGAGCGCGTCTAATGGGTCGGGCGTGCCGCTTGGCGACCACACGATTGACAGCGGCACGCCGCTTCATTTTTTGTTTTGCCTGTGCCGAAGCCGAGCGACAACGGCGCCGGCAAGTTCGATGAAGCCGCGTTCGTGGCTGCGTACTGGTGGGTCGCGACAACATACGATAATAAGCAAGCCAACATGGCTACGAGCCACGTGTCCCGCGGTGGCATCATGCTGCCAGTGCTGACCAACATTACCGACATCGGGCCGAACGTAAAGCTCCAGGTATTCGTGAAGCCCAAGGCTAAGGCTGTGCCGATCCACGAGGAGAGCGCCAAGAAGCAGAAGAGGTCGTAAGCATCGCATTCAGCGCGGATGCTACATCAGGGGTGTGTTTTGTATCGCACGCGTTGTGTTATCCTAAGCTCTACGATTGAACCAGTCCAGCACTATGCAGTGCTATAGTCCATATGCTGCCGCGCCGTGGATGGGGGGCGGGGGGTGGGAGAAGGATGACATGAGACGAGGATTGGGGGCTGGGCGAGCTGTCGCACCGTCGGCCAGCACGAAGCTTTCTACGTTGATACGTGCTAACGGGCATGCAGATCAGCCAGGCGCTTATTAGGCAATTGATGTGGTGTTCTTGCGAGTAGCCATCGCGCCACCGACGTCAGAAACAAACTCAGTTCGAATCGGCTGCGCCCGATGCCGTCCCATTCTGGAGCTCCAGGGGGTAGCAATGGCCATGTGGGAGGATGGGGGGGGGGGGACGAGATTTAGCAAGGTGTAGATACGATTGCGTTTTCTCATTTGCTCGGGTGCAGCGAAGCACGCTTCTGACTTTGCATCGGGCTTGGGGGGCATTGCCTGTCGACCTTCGTCGTGCAACCATCTGCCTGATGCACCCTGCATCGTTGCCCCCCCCCCCCCCCTCCCCCCCCCCCCCCCCCCCCCCCGCCGCAATCACCCCTCACCCACCCCGCCCCGCCCCACCCCCCCACCCACCCCCCAACACCCTCAGCAATGTTTAGGCTGGAACGACCGAGCGGGGAAGAACGAGAAGGAAACGCGGAATGCACGCAGGGGGACTGGGCAGGATGAAGGAGGGAATGCAGAAGGTATACAAGGTAGGAAATACACGGGAAGCGGGGGGTACACGGGAGGTGGGGTATGGGGTACAAGGGGCACGGGAGGTGGGTATGGGGGCATGCGGGTGGTGCATATGGGGGTAATACATACCGTGTGCCACCCCCTCCCAAATCTTCCCGTGCACCCCGTGCACCCCCCCTCGTGAACCCCGACGCGCTATATACCCCCCGTGCACCCCCATGCCCCCTCTCATTCGTCTCCTGGCCCCGCATGACGTTGCCCCCATGCGTGTCGCGCTTCTGCGAAGTAACCGTAGCCGCGCAGGCTCAGGGGCAACCGAGCGTCTAGCATCGCGATTTGCTCTTAGCAATATGCAGACAGCTACGCTTGAACTTTCTCGAACTGTCAAGGTGGATGGACTCGAGCCAGTTTGGCAGATTTTCCAGCCGCCTGATGCGGCTACAGTGGGTGACGATACGATTATCCGAATCTCACCAGCGCAGTATACATTGAACAACCTTGTGGCTTATGCTAATGATGGGGCCCCATCGGGACTGGAACAACAGGCCGTAATCATGAGCAGGGGGCTGAAGGCGTTGCTAGCCCAGCGGAATCAGCAGCAGTCGGATGACCTCACTCAGGAGCAGGAGCAGCGCGTGTGCAGCTTGTTTAAAACGCCACCGAAACAACCAAACATCGTCAAGTCTCATGCCCCTGAGGCTGACATGAGGCGGGATCCTGAGGCCATGTGCTTGGACGTGAAAGTTACAGGACGTTCTGTTCAAGTCGAGGTTCTGAGGCCTATTCATCCGTGTGACAACCTCTTTGTGGTGTATAAGCCCGATGCTTTGGCCGCTGTGATACACATCATGAGGGAAATGGGGTTCGATGAACCGCAGAAGCGAGAGCCGATGCCCAATAATGTCCACAAGAGGAACGGTTTTTTCCTTGCCAAGTTTGATAAGGGGGATGGTACGAACGGCTACAAGAAGTGTAAGACAATCGAGGATGCGGTTACGTTCCTATATACCGATCCCTCAGAACATATCGGTGATGCTTGTAAGGGTGAAGAGGTTTCCCCGAGTGAGCTCCCCGACGACGGCGCGCCTGCGGGCTCAGAGCCAGGACATGGCTGAATTAAGTGCGAGCAATGTGGCTAAACATGCCCGCAATATTGGGGTCTGCGGGCTTCGCAATTCTACATGGATCCGCGTTGTGTCGATTGAAGAAGTCATCGGGCAGCATCTGGGCACGTCAAGCCGCGTGGCTGCATGGGCGCGCGTCCGTAGCCCACCAGGCTCAGGATTCAGCGCACGCGTGCGCTCGATAGCTTCTCGCTTGCTCGCGCACTGACTTTCGAGGCCCCGAGGCCCGATATGGCTCCGAAGAGGCGCGCCCCAACTGGCGTCGTTGTCGCTGCCAGCGGGGGCACCGAGGCCGACCGCTTGAAGGAGAAGATCAGTGCCTTGAAGAAGGACCGTGATTTTTGGAAGGAAAAAGCCCTTGGGCTCGAGCGCTTCGTCGCTGTCGCGGCAAAGAAGTCGGAGCAGAACAAGCACGCGAGGAAGGTGTTCATCGATGTCAGGCGGCTGTGGGTCGGCGCCTACGCCGTGGGCGCGCAGACCAAATCGGCGCAGCTCGGCAGGCTGCAGCGCGTCGCGGGGTTGCCCGAGGTCTTGCCCAGCGCTTGAGCACGGTTTTTGCTAGCCGAGAGCTGTCATTCGCCAGCGCGCGTGAATGACGCGCCATATCCATATCGCGTAGCGCATGCGCTTCCATGAGCGTCCGTGCGCTTCCAGTTATCGGCCCCAGCGTTGGCGCTGATCTCTCGAGCGTGGAAGTTCCAGCCCCCACGCTGAACTTAACTCTTGCGTGTCGTCGTCATCAGGTGTCCTGCAGTTGCTTTGGCTGTCATCCCCACGCGTCGTTGCACCATGTAGTGAACGCGGTTCCGATCCCATGTCCAGGCCGTATTGGATGTCCAACTGTTAGTGGAAGTAGTAGCAGTAGAATGAAGAGGAGGAGGAGGAGGAGGAGGAGGAGGAGGAGGAGGAGGAGGGGGGGGGGGGAGGGGGGGGGGGGGAGGGGGAGGGAGGGGGAGGAGAAGAAGGCGGAGGCACCAATGGCACATGTGATTTCTGAGGGGCTCAGAAATCACATGACCAAGCCTGCGCGCGCACTTGCCAGGAGGAGGAGGGCGACGATGCAGAAGACGGAGGAAGAGGATGATGAGGGGGATAAGTCTTAATGCAACACAAGCAGTTGCCAGGAGGAGGACGAGGCAGGGGACGATGAGGAGGAGAAGGAGGATAAGTATAAGGAGGGATGGGGGGAGGGAGGAGGAGGATGAGGAGGAGGATTCGCCATCTGCGGCGCCGTCTCATTTCGTATGTGCCGTCGTTATCCTCGCTCCCTTCCCTCCTCCTTCTCCTGGCTCCGTGGCCTCTCTCTCTCATCTCATGGGGTGGCCCCCTAGCCTCACCCCCCTCCGCGTAGAATCAACAACAACAACAGCACATGCAGTTCGAGCTGGGAAGGGATGTAGGGTAGCAGCGGGTCGTGGTATCATTGGTCATTGGCTTGTGTCGCATGTGTAGTCGCACTCTCTGCCCCTCGCTCGACCTTGTCATTGCCCCGCGGCCCCCCTCGCTCATCTCGTAGGTTGGCCCTCCACTTCGCCCCATCCTTATAAAGTCGTCATGCAACAAGCTGGGGATGTCATGGGCCCCGACCTCCGTTAGAGCCCCCGATGTGGCCCCGCAGTTTCTTGTGACCTAGCTGGGGGTTGGCATGTCACACGGGGGCCTCAGAGGTCAGATGCGCAACGCCGAAGACAGATCCTCATCTGAAAGGATCTGTCTTCGGCGTTGCGCGTCCAGAAGGTTCGCCCATCCAGAAACGACTTGCAGACCTCATCCGCGCATCTTCCATGCACCTTCTCCGCGTCGGCCGTTTTGGCTGGAGGCGCCGCGAGGCCGTGCGCCGCGCGGCATCTTGCGCGGGGCCTGCGCGGGCCTCCGCCTTCGCGCTGCAGGACAGCTGCAGCAGGCGCCATCATGGACAGGCTCCGCGCCAGGGACCTCGTCGCTGAGCGCGACCTCAGGCGCGGCCCGACGCAGCCGTCGACGCCGCCGCCGACGAGGCTGAGGCTGACGCCGGCGGGCGAGGCCAGCTGGGATGAGGAACCCAATATATGCAGATCCGGTTCTCTTGGCCCTTCTCTCCCCGTCCCCTTCCTAGGTTTTTCTAGAGGACAATGAGGCGTGGAGGAGGGCCGAGAGAACCGATATGTCTTGTTTTCCTCATCCCAACCTCGACGGCGACACGGCATTCCTCGCCGAGATCGCCGAGCAGGTTGGATTGCTGGAGTACAACGCCTTTCGGCACACCACGTTGGCCGTCGTTGTGGGCGACTATGATAAGTGCAGCACGTTCCTCCAGAATTGCGAGGAGAGCACGCTGCGCATGGTCGAGATGTCGGCTGGCATGTATTTCAACACAGGTGTTGAGCTCTCGGGAGGGTGGATATGGAAGTCGATCGACAAGGTCGTCGACGAAGGGGAGGAGATCACCTTCTATATCTTCCGTGCCGAGAACGGGTGGTACGCTGCGGACACGCTGTGGACTACCGTGCAGGGTCGGCAGAATGCTGCCACCGACGGGAAGATCCTGTTCTGGGCCGCGGCGAACGGCGACTTCGAGGACGCGCCCATGCAACCCCTGCACTACCCGTGGTGGACGACGTCAGAGTCGGACGGGGTGTCGGTGATGTCGGGCCATCACGCGTTCGAGCAGCTGCTCAGCAAGGGCGCTGGCTCCGACACGGGCGGCGGCGGCTCCGACAAGGGCGCTGGCTCCGACAAGGGCAAGGGCGCTGGCTCCGACAAGGGCAAGAGCGCTGGCTCCGACAAGGGCAAGGGCGGCGGCGGCTCCGACAAGGGCAAGGGCGGAGGTGGCTACGACAAGGGCAAGGGCGGCGGCTCCGACAAGGGCAAGGGCGGCTCCGACAAGGGCGGCACTGGCTCCGACAAGGGCGGCACTGGCTCCGACGCGGGCTGGGCGCCGCGTGGCAAGGGTGGCCATGGTGGCTGGATGCCGCGTTGCGCGAGCCTCATCCTGGACTACGAGGCGCGCAACTGGCACGGCTTCGAGGCCAGGGTCGAGGAGTGCAAGGCCAGCAGCGCGACGCTGCGCCAGCTCCTCGGCCTCGAGTAGGCCGCCTGTAGGCCTTCATGCGGTTCAGCGTTTGACTACCGAGACTTGGTAGTCAAATGGAGGCGATATCGCGTTTGACTCCCGAAACTTGGTAGTCAAACGTAGGGCCACCGCCGTTTGACTACCAAGTCTTGGTAGTCAAACGCATGATCGCATCCGTTTGACTACCGAAACTTGGTAGTCAAACGCAAGATCGCTGCGTTTGACTCCTAAGACTTGATGGTCAAACGTTTTCGGACGCACATGTCCCCGCGCGCCGTGGCGCCGCCTCTGGGCGCATGTCGGGGCATCTGGCGTGCCTTCAGAGACCGATCATCTAGCGGTGGATGTTCGCCCGATGGGGTGGCGTTCGGGCCCTGGTCCAACTTCCGTTTATACGCCCATCGGCCCCCCAGGAGACATCAACCCAGGTGGGGGGGTGAGGAGGGATGATGAGGAGGATGGAATGGATGAGGATGATGAGGATAATGAGGATGAGGAGAGTGAGGATGCTGATTGGTTTGCCACTCGGTCGGTCCAATTGGGCCCCCACCCGATCACCCCCCCCCCCCGCTCAGACGGTCTCTGCGTGCGCCCATCTTTGAACATGTTCGCGGTTAAGTCCGCGCTTTGCCTTTAAGCGCCGAGCCACAGGGAGATGTGCGGTTGGTAAACTCGGATCCATGGGACATTCAATGTGAAAATTGTGTTGTTGAGTTTTGTTTGGTTTCAATTGTTGCGTGGCTCGGCGTCGGCACGATCAAGAGCAACAATGATTTGTGCGCCGACGCCGACATCAGATCAGGCGTCGGCGCGGAGATCGACGCCCGCCCGCGCGCCGTCGGCGTGTACGACGCGGGCTGCGTCGCAGGTGACTACAAGCCCTCGTCCTCCTCCTCCTCCTCCTCCTCCTTCTCCTCCTCCCCATCCTCCTTCTACGACCAGCACTACTGCTTCTGCGACTGCTACTGCCGATTACTACTACTACTACTGCTACCACTGTTGCTTCTACTACTACAAGCACTACGACTACTACCACTACTACAACTACGACTACGACTACGACTACGACTACGACTACGACTACGACTACTACTACTACTACTACTACTACTACTACTACGACTACGACTACGACTACGACGACGACGACTACTACTACTACTACTACTATTACTACTACTACCACTACTACTACTACTACTACTACTACTATTACTACTACTACTACTACTACTACTACTACTACTACTACTACTACTATACTACTACCACTACGACTACGACTACGACTACGGCTACTGCTGCTACGACTACGGATACAACTACTACTATTACTACAACTGGTACAGCCCTGGTGATCACCAGGCAACCTCGCGTCGAGGTGGGCGCCATGACAACCCGACGCAGGACGCCCGTCAGGAGGGGGATGAGGAGGCATAGAGAAAGAAGAGGAGACAGAGGGGAAGGAAGAGGAGGAGGATAAGACTGACGACGAGGAGGGGGGGGGGGGGGAGGAGGAGGGGGGGGGGGGGGAGAAGGAGGAGGAGGAGGAGGATGAGAAAGAGCAGGAGGTGAGGAGGGGTAAGATGGGGAAGAGGAGGGGGTGGGGGGGGGGGGGAGGCCGGCAGGGGCAGGGAGAGCAGGATAATAACATGGAGTTGGGCGGGCGAGGGGGGGGAGGATAGGATGATGATAAGGAAGATGACGAGGACAAGGAGAAGGAGACGGATCATGAGGAGCAGGAGAAGATGAGGACGATGACGAGGAGGGGGGGGGGGGGGGGGGGGGGGGCGCACGGTGCCCATTGAAGAGGAGTCGGATTGTTCTATTATTATTTTTATTCTGGTTGGGGGTGGGGGGGGGGGGGGGGGGGGGGGGGGGGCATCGGGGGCCATCTCGGAGCCCCCGAGGGTCCGAAGCGGGGCCCGGCAAGGCCGACGAACGACCCGAAGATCACCCCCGCCCTACCGCCACCATCCCCTCCCCCCCGCTTCCCCCCCCCATGTCCCCCCCGCCCGTTCCTGGGAGAGAAGCCACGGACGCGGCAAACCGCGGACGCGGTAACCATTCACGAATTCACGACCACGGGCCGTGAATTCGCGAATGGTCTCCGCGCCCGCTGATGACGGGCGACGGACGACGCAGTCGGTGGACGGAGGGGGAGGAGGAGGAGGAGGACGGGGACGGGGGGGAGGGGGGAGGAGGAGGAGTAGGAGGAGGAGGAGGAGGAGGAGGATGGGGAGGAGGCGGGGGAGGAGGAGGGAGGGATGCGAGGAGGAGGGGGTAGGGAGGGATGTAAGAAGAGGAGAAGGATGGGGAACCATTGGCGCATGTGATTTCTGAGGGGCTCAGAAATCACATGACGCATCCTGCGCAATCACTAGCCAGGAGGAGGAGGACGATGATGAAGATAAGGAGGAGGACTACGATGCTGTGGAGGATGAGGGCAAGGCATAATATTGCACTTTCCAGGAGCTGGAGGACGGGGACGAGGCGGAGGATGAGACGGAGGGGGAGGAAGGAGGGGGGAGGGATGGGGGGGAGGAGCCATATACGGTGCCGTTACATTTCGTATATGTCGTCGTTCTCCTCACCCCCTTTCCCACCTTCTTCTCCTGGCTCCGTGGCCTCTCTCGCTCATCTCATGGGGCGGCCCCCACCTCGCCCCCTCCATATCGCGTCGCGCATGCTGCGTGTCGTGCGCGTCAAAACAGGACTCTGCAGACTTCGAGCATGATTGTGCGATTGCACATGATGTACTCCAGCCCATCGCTTTTTCCATAGCCGTTTGGCTCGCGAGCTTGGCGGCTGTCCCCCTCACAAGCCTGACGGCTGACGCACGGGCCTGTTGGCTTACGTACACGCCTGCCGAATGGCAAGCTGCAGCTGCAGCTCGCTCGTGAAGGAGATATCTAGCGTGAAAGCCTTTTTTTTTAACGGCTCGTAGCGACATGAGCAGCAGCTCCGACCCTACGCTCCAGAAGAGCTTCGCCGACACTCTGATCGGCATGCTGAACAACATGAAATGCTTCGGGCCAGCCGAAGCCACGCAGATTATCGACGCTTTGAGGGGTGAGCCATACGGCGAAGATCAGACCAAGCGGATAATGTCAATCGTCGACAGCAAGGTCGCTAAGGGCAGTGGCCCCGCCAAGCCAGAAGGCTCCGCGAACAAGCAGTTGCTTAAAGAGTGGTGGTCGTACTTGACGTCGTCTGACTGGGTTGTAATCAATGGCCCCAAGATTTCGCTGAATCGCAAGATGACGACCTTGGTCGAACGCGGCATGGCGGTTGGTTGCACTGAGCCTAGTGAGCAGACATACAAGTGGGCATTCGCAACGTTGCTTGTGACGCATTACGACGCCCCACCCGAGCCGAGGAAGGCGCACAGCATCTTAGGGGATTTGAAGGTGTCGTTCAAGACAGAGAAAAAGGACTTCGGCTTTGGCCGCGTCATGGAATATCCAGCTTCGCCATCCGAGCTTCCACCCGACATCTTCAATGCCGCCTACCCTGGGGATGACCAGCCGACCAAGATCGAGCTTAAGGGCATAAACGCAATCGCGGACAAGATCTCGCTACGCTCCAACAGAGGCTTGCTGAAAGCATCTGTTGATTCAGATGCTAAGCTACAGTTTCAAGAAGCAAAGGACGAGCGTGGCTGCGCTCGCGGCCGTGACGCCGCAGCGCCCGCAGCCGACGCACGCGACGCATCGCCAGCAGGTGCGCTCGTTGCATCACCGAACGACCCGATCGAGATGGGATTGTTTTACGAATACCAGCAGAAATTGCTCGAGTACCGCAAAGGGAAAAGCCAGGCGGCTGTGCAGAGCCCTTCGGATCCCGACGTGAAATCCGAACAGCGAAGCAGCTTGGCTATCCACCGCGCTGCTGATGGGGCGCTGAAGGTGCAACCAGCCGCCAAGCATGAGCCATCTGTCAAGCATGGGCCAGAAGCGAAGCGTGAGGAGCAAGACGCTCTAAAGGGTGAGCACGACTCCGATGATGATGCGAAGCACGGCGCCGCCGATGATGACGACGGGCCGCGCGAAGAGGATTTGGGCCCCCACACCCGTGCTGCGATCCTCGCCCTCAAGAAGCGCAAGGTCAAGGCGAAGGACGAAGCGAAGGCGAAAGCCTTAGCTAAGAAGGATGCCGCTAAAGCCGCAGAGGAAGGCGCTGCACCTGAGGCCAAGGCCGAGGCTCCACCACGGAAGCGCCCAGCAGCAGCCGCTGCTGCCGTCAAGCCGATGAAGGCTGCGAAGGTCGAGCTTGCCGAGGCTGCAAAGGGCAAGGGTAAGCCCAAGGATGCCGACTTGAAGCCGATCCCGAAGTCTAAAATCATGGGCGCGATGCCGTCGTTGCCAAAGGATGGTTCGAACCCCCCGCCAGTGGCCTACAAGCAGGGGGTCATCTACACGAGCCTCAAGACCAGGCGCTTCCGTGCCCTCAGGAAGCGTGGCGATGCATGACGCTTAGCGAATCACCGCCAGCCAACGCACCGCTGCGTCTGGATTGGTTGCGAGTGGCGCCCCGATGCCCCTCCCCCTCATGAGAAGCTTGATTCAGCTACGGCGATGCGGTCGGTGTCTTGGGTACGTCGAGTCACGTTGCCTCCGCCCAGCCATGTCGCGACGCCGTTGTTGGTCATGCTGGGAAGGGGGTGGGGCTGCATGTTTTAGCTTGCCCGCGTGAGCTTTCGGGGTGGTTTTGGCATGTTTGTGTTGAGATCACGTGGCCCGATGGCCGCGACGTAAACCTCTTGGGTCACCCACTCAACAGCCACCCCCCCCCCCCGCCTCCCCCCTCCCACGCCCTCCTCTAAAACGCCAGCCCCCCCTCCGCGCGATAGAAGTCCTCGGGCGCCGCTGCGTCCAATCAGCCCCCCCCCCCCTCCCCCCGTGCCCAATCGCAGGCCCAATCGGCCCAATCAATCCAATCAGCCCCCCCTCGAAGGCTGCTGTGTCCAATCAGTCCAATCAGTCCGCCCTCCCCTCCTGCCCTTAAGTGTTCCGCACCTTCACTTCGGTCGTCTTGGGATCGGGCCGTCTCTTGGTACTGATGGCCATGGGCGGGCGGGGCGGAATATCTCACGCCATGCGCCTAAAGCCTCGCATGGGCTGGTCGGACAACTACCCCGAGAGCTCCAAAGCTTGGGGGGGGGGGGGCTAAGCCGACCTCTGAGGCGTGGGCTGCAGCAGTGAAGGCGATCGACGACGCTCAGGCTAAGCCATGAGACGCACATGGTGCCCCTACCATATAACCAGGCTGTTCGCCGAACATACAAGCACTCCGTGCTGCGTTAGTTAACGCACTTGGTTCTCGAGAGCGCGTTATGAGTCGTGAGGCCAATTTCGAGAAAAGCATGTCTGCTCGTCGCGTTGTCAGTTGGGCGCCTTTGTTGTGAAGCAAGTGCTTGCGTTCCGTCCGTAGCCCGTTTCGCTCAGCATGCAGTCGGGCCGTTCAGCGTCTGGGGCCGTTTCGGATGGAGCCGACGCGGGCTGCTAAGCTGCGCAGGCTGAATGAGTTCCGTCGTACCAAGCCTCGCTGCACAGCTTCTGCGTTGGCTGCAATTCTGGAGGACGTGAGACACAATGGGGTCCCAGAGGTCATAGATCGAAACTCTATGCGGGCCGCGAGAGATGCTGTTACCACAGCTGTCGGCCAATACGGCCCTATTTTGCAATCCTTCACGTGTATTAATGCAGAGGAAGAGCCAGCTAGCATACCAATCGCCTGCCCGTTCGCATCCTTAGCGGCAGCTGTCGAAGAGAGCGCAACCTTTCGGAAATTCTTGAGGCGCCAGCTGATGCTTCACCCGCCGACGCCAGAACAGCCATGGAACTTGGTTTTGTATTCCGATGAAGTTACCCCAGGGGACCCCTTGTCACCAGCGAACCAAAAAAAAATTCAATCTATATATTGGAGCTTCTTGGAATTTGGCGTGAGCGCGCTCAGTCACGAAGAGAGCTGGTTTGTGCTGATGACTGAGTTCTCCAAATCAGTTTCTTCTCTCTCTGCTGGGTTAAGCCAAGCGTTCGCTGAGGCTACCAAATGCTTTTTTCAAGCCTGATGGCTTTCATTTCCAAGACGGTGGCATGGCCCTTGATCTGGGCGGGGATAGCTTCAGGCTGTTTGCGAAAGTGGGCGTGGTGTTGCAAGACGGCGGCGCTCATAAAACTGTCTGGCAACCAAGGGGCGACGGCGCGTCCAAGTGTTGTATGCTCTGCAAGAATATATTCACACCTGATTCAAAGGCTGTTGAAGAGGACGGTTCAGCCATGTTGCGCTGTAACCATATACATCTCGATGAGCTTGTGGCGTCCACGGACCATGAGCTTCGCGCGGATGCCAGGTATCTGGAACGCATGTCGCGGACGTTGTCAAATGATGAGTTTGTGATGTTGCAGCAAGCGTTGGGTTTGACGTTTGCTAAGCGGGGCTTGCTGCTCGATAGAGCCTTGGACAGGCTGGTCAACCCGACAGAGGTGTTTATGCATGACTATATGCACGCGCTCTTCGTCGACGGTGTCGTGAATCTGGTGATTTACCTTGCGTTCGAAGCCTTCATATCTGTTGGGCTCAACGGCGTGTGGGAGTCATTCTCGGAGTTCTTGGCACATTGGGTGTTCCCTGGGCGATTTCACGCTACGCATTTAGATAGCATTTTTAATGCTGATCGGAAAGACAAGCATAGAAAGGCGCAACACGTAGAATGCCAGGCATCTGATTTATTGTCGATCCCTGGCGTGCTGATGCTGTTCTGTCAGACGGTCCTGCGACCCATGGGGGCAGCCAATGCGGCTTGCGACGCTATGATTTCTTGCGTTCAGTTGTCGGAGCTGGTAGTTGCAACCAGTCGGATCGACGTGAGCCCAGCGAAGCTTTTAGGTTGTGTTCATAAGTTTTTTAGAGTCGTTTACTGCTGCTTTCGGGTATGAGTGCTTGACGCCCAAATGCCACTGGCTTCTCCACCTCCCTGAGATACTTGAGAAAAACGGGCGGCTCTTAAATTGCTTTGTCCTTGAGAGGAAGCATAGAATGCCGAAGCGATACGCCGCCGAATTGGCGAACATCTCTGGATCAGCCAGCAAGTCGTTGCTGGGCGGGTGCGTTGCCCACCACCTTTCTGCAATCGCAAGCCATAGTTTTGATTGCGACGTTGGCTTCGTGCAGGGACGCAAGGCCCCCAAGAAAAGCAGACAACTGATCATGGACGCATTGGGATTGGAAGGCGATGATATCCCAGTCAACGTGGGCAAATATTCTCGCTTCAGCCAGCTCGGCTTATGCACTCAAGGTGACGTTGTGCTTCTAAATGGCCCCGATGGCACACTGGCCGCCCGCGTGAAATTGCATGTCGAGGTCAGTGGAGAAGCTGTTTCTATGATGGAGGTGATGGAGTTTTCTCAACGCATCCGTGGTACTGCAAAGGCGGTGTGGAAACTGTCAGAGTCTCCAGTGCAATGTTGGGAGACTAAAGCCATCTTGGCTGCAGTAGAGCACTGCGTATACGCCGACGGCACCGTCGGCGCCATCCTGCCATTAGAGTTTTCATGATAGGATTTGCTGGCACGTCGCGCCCAGAGGAGAAACCATTCGCATACGCTGCGCGCACCGCCGCACAGCCCATCATCTCACGTTCAAGCCATTGCGGCTGAAGGCGACGAACGAGAGGAGGATGAGAAATGAGGAGGCTATAGGTATTCCAGCTGCTCCGCTTCTCCTCCTCCTCCTCCTCCTCCTGCTTTTCCTCATGCCTGTCCTGCTCTTGCTGCTCCTTCCCTTCCTCCCGCCCCTCCTCCTGCTCCTCCGCCAGCTGTTTCCTCGCCCCCCCTCCTCCCCCATCCCTCCTCACGTTTAAAACGATCAAAGCGGCATGCCGAAACCGAGGCCGAAGGCGGCGCGGGCGGCGGCGCCGCGCCGAAGGCGTCGAAAACTGAAGTTCAGCTCACATCAAGTGGTGCAACCAATGTTGTGCTACATGCCGTGATGCAAACTACGTGGTGCAACCCGCGTGGGGAAACCTATGTGGTGCAACCTGTGTGGGGAAACCTATGTGGGGAAACCTGTGGTGCAACGTGTGTGGTGCATCCTATTTTGCGCAACCTATGATGCATCCTGCGTGGCGTGGTGCAGCGCATGTTTTGCAACAGAAAATGGTAGTTTCATAGCTTGCATATCGCGACGGCTAAACGTTTATAACGTTTATAAGTCCGTCGTTGGTAAACGTATGGTAAACTGTATACATGCGCTAAGCTTTAGCTAAACCTCATAAGCCTTAACAAACCCAGGATGCATCTCAGTAGGAGAAAAGTTGAATCAATGCAAGGTCGCCCGATGTTCGAAGTGGGATACACGCTCGCACCTTCCGCGGGGATTCCAGCCCCTGCCCGCGAGATGCCGCGCTGGGCCGCGAGGCGGCGGGCGCCCGCAAACCCGCCCAGGAGGCCCCGAACGCGTGGTCTGGAAGACTCAGGGTTCAGGCGATCGCGAGAGGGTCTCGCAGACGCAGGGCGACGCGCCGACCGGGGTGGATTCGCCGGGCGCGGAGCCGGAGAGGGGGGGGGGGGCGGGCATTTTCGCTCAGGAACACGCGCAGCGCTTATTGCGCCCCCCGCCGCCCCCACCTTCCCCCGCCCCCGGGCGGCGACGGCGGCGGCGCAGCCCTGCGCGTCAAAACTCAGGGCGCTCTCTATCTGGCGATCTGAGGTCAGCAGAATAACTGCGAACCCTCGCAATATGATCATCTGGAACTGCGATTGGCGCTTCTTAGGGCGCGCGCGTTCCTAGTCCTGGCGGGCAAGAACGCCCCGAAAGCTTCCGACGAGGGCAGCTGCGCCCCAACGCGCGCGCGAAAAAACAAACAAAACAGACCCAGGAGATGGGAGGCAACCAAAATACTGCGCGCAAGAGAGGGGGAGGGCGGCCTGGTGTCGGAGAGATGCATAGCGGCCTGGGCATGCCAGGCGCCTGCCCGACGCCGGCGCTCGACTCTGCGCCGAAGCTGGCCTCGGACTCGGAATGGAAGGAGAGGCGCTGGAACCGCCGGGCGAATCGGCGCCGCCCCGACGGCGCCGAACTCCGGCGCGGGGGCGAATCGCAAGCAAGATGCGGAAGTGACCGCTCGACTGCTCAGTATATGGTGACCGTTCTGGTGCCCTCAGGCTGGGGGGCTACGGATGAGCTACTTCTTGGAACTGAAATATCTTGACAAAATCGAACACCGTGGTCGCGATGGCGTCCTTACCTCCGCCGCAATCAGACCCAAGGCCCAATCAAACAACGTCGTAGATCTCTTCTTCTGATGGGCAGGTCAGATGCAAGAAGCCGGCGCGGAGGTTGGAGCTGAGGAGTAGGCGTCGCGCCATGCTCAATAATCACTGAGAAGCTTCCGCATGGTCCCCCAGCACTTGCCATGGCGAAATTCTCGCGAAGAACATGAAGAGGTTTGTCGTGCCCGCGCCGAAGCGGGACATCGCCAAGTAACTCCGGGTCAAGCCAGGGCGCGCGCTGGATCGAGAAGACGTCCTTGCCCTAGGAGAAGACAGCACGCGCCGCCTCTTCGGACGGGGACGTCATGTTATATCAGAACTTGTGACCCTGACGCTGGGCAGTGGCGACGTCCAGTAGTTGACCAACAGTCACGCGTAGATGCTGAAAGTGGGTCGTGAAGGCTCTGGGGAACAACTTTCCTGGGACCCCCCTGATCCAAATCGCGCAAAGATCGCCGCGTTCACTGCGATCAGATGCCGTTGCGAAAGGTGGTGGGACAAGAAACGCACGCCCGGCACTAACTGTGACACCGTCATGATAACGCTTCGACCTTCCACCGCTGCAAGAGGAAATCCACGGGTCGTCACTACTAACAGAAACAGCAGGGAACAGTTGGAAACATGGCAGAGGGACCGCGCCCTTGATGGACTCCTCCATGAGAACTGAGTTCGCGGCAAACTGGGTGGTGGTGACAAATACGGACGAGGGGACAGCCGCACCAGAGATCTCATACCAGTTCACGTCATCGTCGCCAGACGGGGTGGCGGCGGAATGACCATACGTGAACCCAGCCTTGGGGGTAAACCTATCGATCTCCTCACGCACACTCCAACTTTGCAACTGTATCTCGGCGATGGAAGACTTTGTTGTTTCTCATCCACGCTATTCAAGTCAGCTGCGAAAACACCAGGCCTGGTGTTCGTGCGACCGAGCATCGCACCGATGGCGGTGAAATCTTCGGGGGAGACGGTCATGGCTAGAGCTGGCGGGGGCACGAGCTCGCCACTAGGATCGTATGTGTCCGCTCGGGCCTGGTCCCAGGATGGCCCTCAGAACATGGCTGTCTCGCTCAAATAGGGCCTGCCTCCACCTTGAGCCAAACTGGCTTGATCCTAAGTGGCTATGGAAGAGGAGGCGTGGTGAGGAGGGGGAAAATGAGGAGGAGGATAGATAGGTAGGGAGGGATGAAAGTGGGACCAATCACGTGGTTCTACCAGAGAAACGAGCAGAAGGTTGCCTGCCGATGTGCTGCCCACCCCCCCTAAGGTGCCACAGGCAACCCGGACATCGTGCGAACTGACGGCGTGCTCTATGGCGGCGCGTGTTGGCGCCGCGCCAGTGGCAGATACCCCCCCCCGCCCACACAAGTGCAATTTTCAGACCGTGCTGCGGGCAATCCGCACCGCATGCATTACGCGACTGCTGCCGCAAACGGGGCAAGCGGCGCCCTGCCCAGCCCAGCGGCGCGCCACCAGCGGAACACACCACCCTCTGGCTCGTTCCTCCTCCTGCTGTACTTCTCTCCTCCCCATCCCCCTTCGTTGCTTCCTCCTCTCCGTCCTGATCCTGGCCCTCTTTTTCCTCCTCCCCATGCAACCCCCGAGACTCCCATCTGTTAGGTCCTCGCACCTGCCCATTCGCCAAGCAGTCTTCTCCGTCGACGCAGGCTGTCGGCACCGTGCCACTACTGGCTCAACATCGAGCAGAACACAAGTCTTGAGCGTGAGGAGCGCGCTTGATTACATCATTGAGCGCGTTTCTAGAACCCCCCCCCTCCTGGGGGACAGGGTCTTTACGGGGCGCCTTCTCGTTCACACGCACCGCCCCCTTGGCCTTACCCCGTTTTCGTTCCCATTCCCCTTCGTCCTCCCTCCCCGCCCCTATCGTTCCCCTGTTCCTTCCTCCCCGTCCCTGTCGACTTCCCGCTCCCCCCCCCGTCCAACCTCATCCTCATTCGCAGCTCCCCTACTTGAACCCCTTCTCTCTCCTGCCTCTCCGACAACACCGACCCCCCCCCTCCTCCCCTCCCTCGGTTGTTGCCAGAAGTGGTCCTGGCCCACAGGGCCCCCATGCTTTCCAGGGAGGCCCCAGGTGCCTCCAGAAATCCCCCTTTGCGAAGGCCCCGAGGTCCTCAAGGATCCCAGAAGAGACCGGAAAGCTGGAGATGACCTGGGCCATGGCCATTTTGGTCAACATCCGCTCCTCTGCGGACGAGCGGTGGGGATTGCCAAGGGGGGAGGCGGATTTACACATTGAATGCAGGCACTTGGTATCCCCAGCGCATCGCGACTCCAAGAACGATCATCAAGAAAAACGTCCGGCCGCGGAGTCGAAACCAATTGCGCGCAACAAGATTTCGAGCACCCCCTTCCCAATCCTCCCGTTCGTCCGCCCGTACTGTTCTGTTGTATCGTTCGGGGGACCTTATCTGTTCCGTCGCGCGTCAAATCCACTCGCATGCAAAACATGTTTGCCAGCGTTGACCCGATGCTTGTCGACGGGAACTTCCCCGCGCGTCTCGAAAGCCGCGCTGGCGCGCGTGCGCTTCAGTGCGGGTCGGTGGGTCGGGCGGGCGCGATATCATGATGTCGTCGACAACGGCAACGTTGACGATAATTGAGATGGCGGTGACGACGATGATCAAGATGACGGCGGCAAGGCCAATGGCGGCGCCGATGCTGATGACGACGGTGACGATAATGTGATTCATGCGTCGGTGATGAAAGTGACAATGGTGATGTTGGCGGCGCTGGCGGCGATTGGCCATGACGAGAACGGCGTGAGTTGGCTTGATTACAAGTAGTTCTGGGGAGATTTCTACACACGCGCGTATTTAAGCGCGCTTGTGGCCCGCATGGTGTTATTTGATCCAGACCGTGCACTGGGCGCGTGCTAGATCAACGCGGATGCACCGCGTTTGCTAGCACCGTTTGGCTATCATATGGCGTCAGCAAGTGCGCGCGGGCAGAGCATATGCAATTCTTTCATTTGGGAGCCACCCTTCTCAAGGATGTTATGTTGAAGCGCTTGCAAACGTAAGGCGCTTGGCGCTCTTTCGACAAAAGCGCGCGCGTGCATGGACTTTGCTGTACTGGTTTACGGGAGTCTATTGCAACAGTGCCTTTAGAAGTAAACGAAAGCGCGAATGGCATTGTTTGGCAAGGTTAAACGGGGACGATGCCGGTTTGGTTGGGATAGCATGGTTCCGCATGGGAAGTGCACGATGAGGCAGGGTCATGGTATGGTGAATCCTGGGGGGGGGAGGCAATATTCTCTTCTCCAGAAAGAAGAAGATGTGTAGCGCAACTAGATTGAGCAGGGACCGACCGTCCCGGCATTCTTCTAATCGTAACACGAAATGTTCTTGGAACCCAAAAATGTTCTAATCACAGAACTAATATTCTTAGAACATAAACCCGATCTGTTAAACCATGACAGCCCCAGCCAGAAATGTTCTAAGAACCTTTCGTGCAAACCACGAAAGGTTCTTCGAACATTCTTTGGTAGGACTACAGGCACGCCAAGACGCTTCGCCACTGCTTGACTACTGGGGTGCACACGCCGCCCATCGCACGGGAGGGCCACGAGCCGGCCACGGGCGGGTCAGCGCCGCGGGCGATGACCCGGCCAGCGCACGAGGCGGCCACGGGCGCAGCCTGGGGGAGAACGAGAAGCTGGGGACCTCACCTGAGCAAGTAGACTGAAGTCGGGCCTGTCCCCCTGCAGGGGGATGTTGGAAGAAACATTAAACACATATTGAAAACATATTCCAAAATGGTCAAAAATAATAGAAACATAGTCCCCAGACTCTTTGGACTATTTTCGAATTTTCCTCCTGAGTTACGGAGTCGGACTCTGTACACCGACGCTTTTCTTCCGGCCCCGCACTGAACTGCGCACAGGAATGCGGATCCTGGTGTATACGGATCCTGGTGTATAATTTGTTTGATGTCCCCCCCGGGAAATGGGAAAAGAGTAGACACCACATCACCCCGACGTCGTCCCCGACCCTCAGAAAGTTCTGGGATTGAGAAACAGCCCCCCGCACTGGTTATGTATATGCTCCAGCTTCCGAGCAAGTAGATAAGAAGGTCCGCAGGCGCTCAGCGCAAGCACTGCCAACAGTTCATGAGACAGACAAGGCCCCCCGAAGTTGCAACGCGACATGCTGTGACGCAGCCAGCAGGGCCGTCCATGGCGACAGCGAGACCGAAAACCGATCGAGCCGACGGCGAAATCGAAAACGACCGACACTGACAGGCCGCAAGCAGCCTAGACGGGCGCAGCAGCCCGGCAACGACACGATCACCGAGCGAACCGAACCGAACCGACCGAATGCGACCAACTGCGATGCACCCGAACCGACCGAGCCGGCGAACACGAACACCCCTAGGAGAAGAAGCAATGCCAGAAGCATAAAGACTCGGGGGTCCGAGCGGATTTCTCGGATCGGCGCTGGACCCCCTCCCCGAGCGCGCCACGGGAGGCGCCGGAAGCGCCGCAAGGGGGCCCCCCAGCGCCGATGCGAGAAATCCGCACGGGCCCCCGAGTTTGCTTCCGCTTATGCCATGGCTTGCGCTCGTTCTCCGTTCCTTCGGTCGGGCATGTCCTCCTACAGGCAGGTTTTGGAGGACAAACAAAAGAATGCTTACACATCGCCTAACATAGTAGAAACATCGTCCCCATACTATTTCTGATATTTTCCGAATATCCCTCCTGTAGGCGGACATGCCCGACTTACTCCTAACCTAAGTCGGGCCTGTCCCCCGACAGGGGGATTTTCGACGAAAAATAAAACATACCCCAAACATATCCCAAAAAGTACCCCCAAAATAGTTCCCGGATTATTTTTGGACTATTTTTGGGGTATCTTTTATTTGTCGTCGAAATCCCCCTGTAGGGGGACACGCCCGACGTACTCGCCAAACATAC
>CAUYUJ010000415.1:112500-114018 GCA_963575745.1 Prorocentrum cordatum
GCATGCAGTTCCGACCTCATCTCGGCGCACCCCTCACACGACTCGTGGCCCCATAGGGGGCTCCACCGAAGGCCCTAGTGGCAGGATTCGCATGCAGTTCCGACCTCATCTCGGCGCACCCCTCACACGGTTCGTGGCCCCATACGGAGCTCCACCGAATGCCTGTGGCAAGGTTCGCATGCAGTTCCACCGTCACTTCGGCGCACGCTTCACACGGCTCGTGGCCCAATAGGGAGCTCCACCGAAGGCCACAGCGGCAGGGTTCGCATGACACCACCGCGTCCACTCCGGCGCACTCCTCACACGTTTCGTGGCCCCATAGGGAGTTCCGCCGAAGACTTCAGTGGTAGGGTTCGCATGGCACCACCGCATCCAATTCGGTACATCCCCTCACACGTCTCGTGGCCCCAGAGGGTGCTCCACCGAAGGCTCCAGTGGGAGGGTTCGCATGGCACCGACGCGCCCAATTCGGCACGTCCCTCACACGGTTCGTGGCCCCATAAGGAGCTCCACCGAAACCGGTACCCACAATGCGGTAATCGCAGCTGAATAGGGTTGGGTCATTCGTCAGGCAAATTTCCTCCACGTTGACATTTGGCAAGGAGCCGGTTTCCTCCCCTTCCCCTGCAGGCCATGCTGCCAACCCTCGCTCATGCTGCCCTCCCCCTCTCCCCGAGAGGGGGAACGAAAAAAGGAGGCACAGCGTCGATAAGAACTCCTTCGGAAACAAAAAGAGGGGTGGGGAGCAGGAGGAGGAGGAGGAGGAGGAGGAGGAAGAGACGGAGGAGGAATCGCGCACGCAAACGCAACGAACAGCACAAGCACACCGGCAAACGCGCAGGCGTTCACACGGATGCGCGTATATACGCGCGCACATCCGCGCTCACAACCTCCCTACCGCACGTAGGCCGAGCACGCGCATACAAATCCGCACGACGCACAGCCTTCAACACATAGTTTCACAATATACGCAATGCCAGAGTTTCCGCGCAAAGCACGGTTCACCTCCACGCTGAACTGGACCGCGTATAAAAACAGGAAGAGAAAATTGTGGACGCCCGAAATGGGTACGGAAAAAACTGAGTACAATGCCCAACAACAGATGTTGTCCGAAACCAACAGCGGCCGCTGTTGGGCAGGCGGCCTTCTGTCTCAAATGGACACGGGCCGCGGCGGCGAGGACAGCGAGTCCTCTTCAGAATGTACAGGAGCTGCTGTTGGGCATCGCGCCCATTCTTTCCGTGCCCACTGCGTTCGTGCCGAACAATGACCCCAAGGTCGCCGACGAGCCCTCCGCCCCAAGAGGCACCCCGAGACCGCCAGCGGGTGTCCAAGAGGGAGGGGCGTAGATCATGACCGGCGGCACGTGCGCGGCCCAGCGGGGGGGCCAGGGACGTAATGAAAGAAGAAGAGGCGCCATGACACCCGGGGAGATATCATGGCCCCCGCCATGATCTCCCCCCCCCCCTAGTCATCACCCCCCTCTTTGCCACCCCCGAGGAGCCGAGGAGTAGAAAA
>CAUYUJ010000416.1:0-55000 GCA_963575745.1 Prorocentrum cordatum
TGATGATGCTGATGATGCTGCTGGTCATGATGATGCTGATGATGAAGATGATGGTGGTGATGATGACGATGCTGCTGATGATGATGACGATGTTGATGATGATGCTGATGCTGATGCTGATGATGATGATGATCATGATGATGATCATGATGATGGCGGAAGTGGTGATGATGATGGTGATGATGCTGATGATGGTGATGATGTTGATGATGATGGTGGTGGTGGTAGTGATGCTCATGGTGATTGTGTTGGTGATGGTGATGATGATGTTGATGGTGATGAGTATTATTATTATGATGATGATGATGGTGGTGATGATGATGGTGAAGGTGATGATGAAGGCGATGGTGATGCTGGTGATGGTGATGCTGATGGTGGTGGTGGTAGTGGTGGTGGTGATGCTGATCATGCTTATGATGATGGTGGTGATGATGATGGTGATGATGAGGATGATACTGGTGAAGAGGAGGAGGACGATGAGGAGGAGGAGGAGGGGTAGGAGGAGGAGGAGGAGGGGGAGGAAGAGGAGGAGGACCCGTGTAAGCCCAATAGTCATCAACGAAGATGGAATAAACCAACCCTCCAAGCCCCCTCTTCACATGCCCTTTCAACGGTTCATTTCCATTGAGGGAACTGCCTCGTTTGAAGACAGCCGTTTGAAGACCCTGAAGCATGCCAAAACATTGTTGTCTGAATTCCAACGCCACGGATCAACCTGATTATTCCGTGTTGACGATCCTGAACCGTGCTAGAACGCCATTCCTGGGACTTCAACACAGCGAATCAACTTAACTGTTGTGCCCGCGTAATCCTGAACCCTTCAAACCACCATTTCTGGTACCTTGACGATGTGGATCCGTGAGAACTTTCCAACTTGTTGTACACGAATGCGCGCGGCACTAAGGCGAGAACCACATTTTGAAAAGGAACCGCTCTCGACCCGTGAAACTCTTGCACACGTTTGAAAAGAATGTGCGCCGCGCTCAGGCGAGAGCCACATGTTGAAAACGACCCGCCCTCAATCCGTGAAGCTCTTTTGCACGGTTTTAACGAGTGTGCGCCGCGCTAAGGCGAGAGCTACATTTTGACAACGACCCGCCCTCAATCCGTGAAGCTCTTGCAGTTGTTTTAATCGAATGTGCGCCGCGCTAAGGCGAGAGCCACATTCTGAAAACGGCCCGCCTTCCATGTGTGAAACTGCTGTCAACCTTCAAGTTTCAGAGTCATAAATGGTGGGGAAGTCTCAGGCGAAACGGCCTGGCCCGCCCTAAAAACTGGCCTCGGGGTGCGACAGGGAGAAGTTGCTGATAAGGAAAATAATGGAGGAGGAAGAGGTCAGGACGAGGAAGGGGAGGAGGAGGGAGGAGGAGGAGGGAGGCTGGAGGAGGGAGGAGGGATGAGGAGGAGGAGGAGGAGGGAGCGGAGGAGGGAGAGAGAGAGGAGGAGGGAGGAGGAGGAGGAGGAGGAGAAGGGCGGGAGGAGGGAGGCGGAGGGAGGAGGAAGGAGGAGGAGGAGGAGGAGGGAGGAGGCGGATGAGGAGGAGGAGGAGGAGGAGGAGGAGGAGGAGGAGGAGGGGGGAGGAAGGAGGAGGAGGAGGAGGAGGAGGAGGAGGACGAGGAGGACGAGGAGGACGAGAGGACAAGGAGGACAGAGGAGGAGGAGGCGGAGGAGGAGGAGGAGGAGGAGGAGGAGCTGGAGGAGGAGGCGGACGAGGAGGAGGAGGAGGAGGAGGACAAGGAGGACGAGGAGGAGGAGGAGGAGGAGGAGGAGGAGGAGGAGGTACCGAGCGATGGAAGCGCGAGTCCGAACTAACGGACCCGCCCCAGCGGCGTGAAACACAGAAGCTGCACTGCAGGGCATGAGGCTCGCTGCAACGCACAGTTCTTCCTCAACAGCTGCGTCCCCACCTCATCGGCCACGCCAACAAAGTAGACTAGGCGTCGAGGCTGGCACTAGGTACAAGAGGCACCAGTGCGAGGATGAAGACCGCGCATCGCACGAGAGATATGCATCTCCTCGTTGGCGCGAGTGGACGCAACGTCCGATTGCCCTTTGCATCTGGCTTGCTGCAACTTCTTGTTGCGGCCGCCGGCAACGGAATAGGCACCCCACGGAAGACAGACGACCACCGAGCCGAACCTCTCGGCAACGTGGCTCAATTCCTTGCACAAATCCACCTCCCCGTCGACCCCCCCGACGGCGACGACATCAACCCGCTCCCCCTCGACGTGCCCTGCCTCGGGGCCAGACGCCTCCTCGAAGTCACGGGCAGCACGCACGGCTTCGGCAACTGCGGCCGAGGGGTGGCGGTAGGTCTCAGGAGTGAGATTGAAGTACTTGGCTGCCGAGGCACGCTGCAAAGGGGAGGGCGCGCAAGGACGCGCGCGCAGCGCCTTCAAGGAGGCAGGGGTCCGAACCCAATGGTTGCAGACGCGACAAAGATGTTCAGAAAGCCGGTCGAAAACCATGAACTCATGGGTCTCAAGGGCCACAATTGGGGCAGGAGGGGGTGCTCGTCTGGGCGCCGGTGCACCAGCGCGCGGCTGGAGCTCATCGACCCTCCGTGCCACTGTGCGGGCCATCCATGAAAACACTTGGGCGTCCTTCTGGGCCTCGACTAAACGCTGCCGATGGACGTCCTGGAGCACCTGGGCAACCATATGAGACCTAGCGCCTTTTTTCGCAAAATGGTCAGCCCACTCATTGCCGACAAAATCCAGAAAATCAGCGGAAAATCGGCCAGTACATCTTCAACAGCACGATGTGCGCGCACCCACTGAAACGTAGGGTGCTCGTCCGAGCTACCACTGGCAACATGCATGGACCTCCAGACCGAAGCATGCCGGGAGCGAGCCGACTCGTTATGGGGCCCCCATGCTGAGCCCGTCTTGACAGCGGACAGATGGTCAGAGACGATGTGCACCAAAGAACTGGCACACTTGACCGCCATCAGACAAGCATAGTATTCAGCCCTAGGGACAGTCTGGACTGGGCCTGGGAGCGCTCCAAATCTGCTCGGAGGATGATCCCCGACGCGTCGAGCTCCACCACCGCCCAACCGCATCGAGTGAGACCTGGGAGCGAGGAGGCTAACCCAGACCCGTCCGTGTACACCTTCCGCCCCCGCACTCCGCGCCAATCCCCCCACCCAAGAACTGGTTGCGAGCTCGCAGGAGCAGCAGGAAAAAGCGGCAAGGGCGGCAGCCCAAAGCTAGGATAGAAAGTCTCGATTCCGTCGAGCGGGCTGCTGAGATTCGAAATCATGGCCTCCCGATGCTCCAGGACATCATCGGGCGGCCGCTCATCTTCGGGGACATCTGGACCCGCGGGGCATCCAGACCACTGGTGGGCCTCGGTCCCTGGGCACCGACGGCAGACAAAACATGCGGGGGTCGGGCGGAGCTGGATAGAAGGTAGACGAACTGGTGTCCACACGCCGGCGGCCCAGAGGGCCCTCAGAGCTCCCCTCCTGCTCGCGTCGCGTATTTTGAGCACCGAGCGGCGCATGGCTCGCCTCCAGCACGACGCCTGCGAACCATTCGGGAGGTGCTCCAAGATTCGCGCCGACTGCCACCGACGAATTCCTTCCTCAACAAACCTGCGCACGTCCCACGCGCAAAACTGGCGGAGGTCGACCAACTCCCCTTGGTCCGAGCGGAGAACAGTGGGGGAAACCATGCCCCACCCCACACGGAGCAAAGACAACCAGACGGCAGAAATCGGCCCCCGGGCACCAGCCCACGAAGCGCGGTAATCAAAGCGCTCTTTGATATTGCACCACGCGCGGTACAGGCGGCTGGGCACAATCCTGCCATTCCAAAGGAAGGCGGCATACCGCACAACAATGGGAACTGTACAATCAAAAACGGGGTCGAACTTATCATCTGGCTGAGTAGACAGATAAAGAGTTAGACATGTCTTCGGCTTAGCGCCTGACATCCCTCCAGCAAACGTCCGAAGCTCCCGCAGAGCAGAATCCGCGATCCCCGACACCCCGGCACGGTGGCCAGCTGCTGGTTGGAGCCCCGTGCGCCAGAGGGTCTTGACAGCTTCGCCCGCAGCGTTCTTTCGACCCCAGATCTTGCGCCTTTTGCCTGGAGTGTGCGCAGCCGGGCCTTCTCTTGAATCCGAAACACACGAGTGCCATTCATCTCGTGACCCAGGTTGCGCATAGCCTTCTTGGAGCGAAGTTCTGGCGTCTGCACGTGCTTCGCAAACCGAGCACGATCACGAGACGTGTTGGCTACAAAGCCACTCTTGGTGGTCTGGATGATCAAGCCGAGAGGTCTGACGTCATGGCTAAACGCGTGCACTACAGAAGCTAGATCTCGAGATTCATCCTCCCCCCCCGCTCCCAGCCTCCAACCGACTCCCCGTCCAAGTGAAGCTCACGTCATCGATCAAATCACGAGGCGTGACACTGGGATACAGCTTTTGGGCGCTCAGCAGACTGCGATACAATAACACCTGCAGCATTGTTGTCGCCAGCGAGCACCCTGCTAAAATACCCTGAGAAGAGGAGCAGGAGTAGGAGAGGCTCGCAAAGGCACGAAGAGAGCGAGGTTGGAGGTACGATTGAATGGCCATCCACGCTAATCGCAGGAGGAGGAGGAGGAGGAGGAGGAGGAGGAGGGGGAGGAGGAGGGGTGGTGGTATTGGTGAGGAGGAGGAGGAGGAGGAGGAGGAGGATGAGGAGGAGGAGGAGGAGGAGGAGGAGGAGGAGGGAGGAGGAGGAGGGGAGGGAGGAGGAGGAGTGAGGAGGAGGAGGGAGGAGGAGGAGGAGGAGGAGGAGGAGGAGGAGGAGGAGGAGGAGAGGAGGAGGGGGAGGAGAGGAGGAGGTGAGAGGGGGGGGATGGGGAGGAGGGGGAGGAGGACGAGGAGAAGGAGGCCGAGGAGGAGAAGGAGGAAGGAGGAGGAGGGGGAGGAGGAGGAGCAGGAGGAGCAGGAGGGGGAAGGAGGAGGAGGAGGAGGAGGAGGAGTAGGAGGAGGAGGAGGAGGAGAGGAGGAGGTAGGAGATGGAGGACGAGTCAGACGAGGAGGACAAGGAAGGACGAGGAGGAATGAGAGGCGGAGGGAAACAAGAGACGGAGGAGGAGGGGAGGAGGAGGAGGAGGAGGAGGAGGAGGAGGAGGAGAGGAGGAGGAGGAGGAGGGGGAGGAGGAGGAGGGGAGGGGAAGAGGGAGGAGGAGAGGAGGAGAGGAGGAGCGAGAGGAGGAGAGGAGGAGGAGGAGGAAGGAGGAGGAGGAGGATGGGGAGGACGAGGGAGGAGGAGGCGGCGGAGGAGGAGGACGACGACGATGACGAGGAGGAGGAGGAGGACGAGGGAGGAGGAGAAGTCGGATGGGATGAGGAGGAGGAGGGGGAGGAGGAGGAGGAGGAGGAGGAGAGGGAGGAGGAGCAAGAGGAAGGAGGATGGAGGAGGACGGAAGAGGAGGAAGAGGACGACGAGGAGGAGGAGGATGAGGAGTAGAAGGAGAAGGAGGAGGAGGAGGGGGAGGATGAGAATGCTGATGAGGAGGAGGAGGAGGAGGAGGAACACGACGACGAGGAGGAGGAGGAGGCGGAGGAGCTGGAGGGGGATGACGAGGAGGACGAGGAGGACGAGGGGGACGAGGGAGCCGAGGAGGACGAGGACGACGAGGAGGAGGAGGCGGAGGAGGAGGAGGAGTAGGAGGAGGAGGAGCAGGAAGAGGAAGAGGAAGAGGAGGGCGGGAGGAGGAGGACGAGGAGGACGAGGAGGATGATGACGAGGAGGAGGAGGTGGAGGAGGAGGAAGGAGGAGGAGCAGGAGGAGGAGCAGGAGGATCAGAGAGGAGGACGCGGACGAGGACGAGGACGAGGACGAGGACGAGGACGAGGACGAGGACGCGGACGAGGGGGGGGGACCCCCCCCGGGGAGGAGCGAGGAGAAAGGAGGGAGGGGAGGAGGAGGAGGAGGATGGGGGAGGAGGCCAGGAAGGACGAGGAGGACGAGGAGGAGGAGGAGGAGGAGGTAGGAGGAGGAGGAGGGAAGAGGACGAGGAGGGGAGGAGGAGGAGGGAGAGGAGGAGGAGGAGGAGGAGGAAAAAACGAGGTGAGGAGGGAGGAGGAGAGGAAGAGGAGGAAGAGGAGGAGGAGGAGGAGGAGGAGGAGGATGAGGAGGAGGGACGAGGACGAGGACGAGGAGGAGGCGGAGAAGGAGGAGGAGTAGGAGGAGGAGGAGGAGGAGGGGGGGTGAAGGAGGAGGAGGAGGACGACGAGGAGGTAGGAGGGGAGGAGGAGGAGGCATAGGAGAGGAGGAGAGTAGGGACGGGGTAAGACGAGGAGGACGAGGAGGACGAGGAGGGAGAGGAGGACGAGGAGGACGAGGAGGAGGAGGAGGAGGATGAAGAGGAGGAGGAGGAGGAGGAGGAGGACGAGGAGGAGGAGGAGGAGAAGCTGGAGGAGCAGGACGAGGAGGACGAGGAGGACGAGGAGGAGGACGAGAACGAGGACGAGGAGGAGGAGGAGGAGGAACACGACGACGAGGAGGAGGAGGCGGAGGAGCTGGAGGGGGATGACGAGGAGGAGGAGGAGGAGGAGGAGGAGGAGGAGGAGGAGGAGGAGGAGGAGGAGAAGGACGACAAGGAGGAGGACGAGGACGGGGACGCGGACGAGGAGGAGGAGGAGGTGGAGGAGGAGGAGGAGGAGGAGGAGGAGGAGGACAAGGAGGAGGAGGAGGATGGGGAGAGGGGGGGGAGGAGGACGAGGAGGAGGAGGAGGAGGAGGAGGAGGAGGAGGAGGAGGAGGAGGAGGAGGAGTAGGAGGAGGAGGGGGACGAGGAGGAGGATGATGGGGAGAGGGGGAGGAGGACGAGGAGGAGGAGGAGGAAGAGGGAGACGAGGAGGAGGAGGTGAAAAAAGAGGAGTAGGAGGATCACTTTGGGTTCTGCAGGGGCCCGGACTCTCAGGCCCCCAATCCAGGGTTCACTTCGATTCCCCCAATTCAATTCGATTCGATTTCGATAAATTCCGATGCCGATTCGATTCGATTAGGGATTCCGATTTGGGTTCCGATCTCTCACTGGACGCATACAAGCCTGCCGATTTCCGCCGATCCGATTTTCCCGACTCGGCTGCCCGTTTCCGCCGACCCGATTCATGTCGATCGCCGATCCGTCTGATCGATTCGACTCCGAGACGCGAAAGCATCCCGACGGCAGGCCTCTCGCCGTGCTCGGCCTCGGAGGGGGGGGGGCCCTTGCCGGGCCCCGGGGCCGGCGACCAGCGACGGACGCGGGCCGAGAGACCGGCCCCCGGGAAGGGGCCCGGGCCTCTGCGGGCCCGCGCGGCCGCGAGCAGGAAGCGCGGCGAGTCGGGGGTCCTGCGGGGGCCGTTCTTCGGGCCATACGGGTCGTGGAGCCCCCCGTCGTGGCCGAGGCTCGCCGCGGCGCGAGGGGCCCCGTCGTGCCCCGCGCGGCGTCGCCCCAGCCTGCTCACACCTCCTCCTCCTCCTCCTCCTCCTCCTCCTCCTCCTCCTCCTCCTCCTCCTCCTCCTCCTCCTCCTCCTCCTCCTCCTCCTGTGTGCGCGCGCGTCGCCCCCGGGGGTCGCCGCGGCCGCCCGCCGCGCCCCTTGCCCTGCGCGCCTGGCTGCTGCTGCTGCCCCCCCCACCCCCCCCCCGGCTGCCCACCGTCGAGCTCTTCGGCGGCCGGGCGTCCCTCTTCTGCCTCTCGGCCGCCCCCCTCCTGCGGCCACCGCCTCCAGCCGCGCCGCCTTATGCCAACCTCCCCCCACTGGCGAGGCCCTGGAGGCGCCCCACTTCCACGTCCGCGCCGTGGCGGGCAGACTCCGCGGCCGGCAGGCCGCGGGTCAGCCCTGGTGTCTCCTGCAGTGCCAGCGCCCGCGCGTGCCAGAAGGGTGGGGAGGACGAAGTATCCCAAATCGGCCCCGCGCGCCCTGCCAGGCCGCCCTGCCAGGCCGCCTGTGCCCGCCGGCCGATTCGCCAGGTTTGTGGAGGACGATCGGTGGAGAGGAAGCATGTTTCCAAGTTGTTTCCAGGTGTCTCACACATGTGCTAAGCATGCTTAAAACATGTTCGATGGCATGTTGAAAGACATGTTTCCGGCATGTTAAGCACGCTCTAGACTCAGTGACAGGACTGTTAGGGTGTCCATTGTCGTGGCATCCGCAGGTCGTGCCCCTGTCTGGCTTCTCGCTGGAGCGGAGTTCGCCGCCTCGCCGCCGGCGAGAAAAAAAACGTGCGCGTCGCCCCCCGCGCCCCTCCAGGGGGGCGGCGCGCGTCCCCGAGAGGTCCTGCAGCACGTGCTCCGTGGCGGGCGCTTGCTGGCCGCGCCGCTCGGGGAGCGACGTCCGAGGCGAGGGCCGCCAGACGCCCGTGGGCATCAACACGACGTGCGCCCGAGGCAGCGAGTGGATCAACAAGCTCGAGGAGGCCAGCCGACAGCGACTTGGCGACGGTCCAGGCCAAGGGCCGAGGCCAGGGCCAAGCACGCGTCCAGGCCCTGCAGGGACACCCACATACAGTCAGCCCGCACAGTGAGGATGGGCAACCTTCCCAGGGGGGGGGAACCCTTGCATCCTGGCCTCCTCGGTCCATCCTTGGCCGCTTTCGCTGGCGGCGCCCCGCTCGAAACGCGTGGACCTGCGTGCCCACGGCCCCTGCATCCTTACCGCACATCCTGACTACACGGGCTGTTTGTGCACTATCTGCTCCGTGGCGGGCGCTACCCGGCCGCACCGCTTGGGAAACGATCTGCTACAAGATGGTTGCGCTGCGTGCTCGTGTCGGACGTTCCCCAGAGGGGCCACTCGCGCCCCGAGAAGTCCTGCAGTATTATGTGTTCCGTGGCGAAGGCCTTCTGGCCGTTATCCTTGTATTCCTCCTTCTCCTCGTCATCTCCATCATCGTCAGCATCAGCATCAGAACCATCATCAACAACAACTTATTCAGGAGTGCCGTCACTTCCATTATCCGAATCAGAATCAGTATCGTCACCGTACGGTTCATTTGAATATTCCTGTTCGCCACCACCGTTATATTGATATTCCTCCTCCTCTTTCTCCTATTCTTCTTTCTCCTCCTCTCATCATCATCACCATCATCATCAGCATCATCGTAATCATCATATGCATCATCATCAGCATCGTCGTTGTCGTCGTCACCTGCCGCATCATCAGCATCATCATCACCATCAGTACCAACAGTTTCAGCATCATCATCGCCATAATCATAATCACGGTCATAATCACCAACCGCATCATCAGCATCATCATCATCATCATCATCATGCCATCGCCAATCGCATTTCCACCCGCATCATCATCAACATCGTCATCATCATTGGCAGCACCACCAGCAGCAACAACATCATCATTTCCTTCGCTCATATGTCGCCCCGGTCGGCTGGAGGACCTGCAGGTCTCCTCCGCGGGGAAGGAGCTCCGCCTCGTGGTCGAAGGCGCGTTGGTGAGGCCGCGGGCGCCCCCCAGCCTCCTATCCCACGCCGCGGTAGACGTTTGTAGCCGTGGCTCGCTATACAGCACGCCCTCCCCCAGGGGCCCCGGGGCCGCGGCCACACCACGAGGAGTGGAGGAGGAGGAGAAGGAAGAGGAGGAGGAGGAGGAGGAGGAGGAAGAGGAGGAGGAGGAAGAGGAGGAGGAGGAGGAGGAGGACAAGCTAGGTGCCCTCGCGCAACATCTGAAGCCAGACCCCTCCCTCCCATCCCGTACCGTGGCGCAGATATCCTGTCGGTTCGCACAGCCGAATGCCGAGCACGGCAAGGATGCCGAGAGGGTACGCGATGGATGGTAGAGCACGGCGTAGCATTGCGTAGCAGAGCATTGCAGAGCGTAGCATGTCATAGTATGGCGTGGCATTGCGTATTGAAGCAGCGTATCACAAAGCATTCCAACGCAAAGCATGGCATCGCACAGCGGCACAGAACACAACACCGCACTGCATGTGATGGCATGGCAGCGGGTTTCTTAAAAGGTGATTGTCTTCGAGGGGTCTGGGCCAGTCTGCATTCGCGGTTCCCTGTTCAGCTTCCTGGGCTCCCCGGACAGCTCCCCATGAGACCCGAGGTTGATAGAGAGCACCCGCTGGCTCTGCTTTCAACATCGCCTTCTCCAACCAGAAACGGGGCTCCTGCCTGAGACTTCCTCAAAAGATGCAGCAGTAGCACGATTTGGAACGACCAGATGCGCAGACATGAGGCCAGCGGTGCAGTGGGAGCAACATTTTGAAGGACCGAAAAGAATCGGGTTGTCAAAAACACATATGAGAACCAAGCTCCCGGCAATCCTGCGTGTTAAAAAACAGTGCGCGGAGGGGTGCCGGCCATCTTCTGCACAGACTCAGGGGAGAGAGGACAGTAGTACTCATCTTGTGTCAGTGTGGAGGAGGAGGAGGCGGAGGAGGAGGAGGAGGCGAAGGAGGAGGGGGAGGTGGAGGAGGTGGAGGAGGAGGAGGAAAAGGAGGAGGAGGAGGAGGAACCTGGAGTCAAGTGAGTTTCCCGCCCGTCCCGGGGCCTCCCCGGAGGCTTCGGTCCCCGCCTGGGGAGGTGCGGGCGGGGGCAGGCTGGCTGGGGCCGTGGCCCTGTCTCTCTCGGCCGCGTGGGCCGCTCGGACTCCCGCTGCCTCTCAGTTTCTGCTCGCTCACTCGCTCGCTCGCTCGCTCGCTCCTCCTACTCCTCCTACTCCTCCTCCCCTCCTCGCATTCCTGTTCTCCTCCTCCTCCTCCTCCTCCTCCTCCTCCTCCTCCTCCTCCTCCTCTTTCTCGCCCCGTCCTCCTCCTCCTCCTCCTCCTCCTCCTCCTTCTAGCCTCCTGGTTTAAAGAATAGCTACCCCCAGACGTGTCGGTAGGGCGGGCCAAGCGTCTCGCCAGAGCCTTCCTCACCACGTATGGCCCTCAAGGTTGACGTTGGCAACAGCTTCAAGAATGGAAGGTGGCCGTTTTCCAAGTTTGGCTCTCGTTTTGGCGCCGCGTACATTCGTCCTCACAGTTAGCAACAGCTTAAACGATGACGGGCGGTACCTGTTCAACGTGTGGCTCTCGCCGTAGCGCCGCGCACATTCGTTTTCAACGCTTACCGCAATTTCAAAGACGGAGGACGGGTCGTTTCCAAGATGCGGTTCTCGCCGTAGCGCCGCGCACACTCGCTGTTTAAGAATGCAACAGTTTCAAGCGTTGAGGGCGGTTCCTGTTCAACATGTGGCTCTCGCCGTAGCGCCGCGCACATGCGTTTCAAAGCTTACCGCACTCTCGAAAACGAAGGGCGAGTCGTTTCCAGAATGCGGCGCTCGCTGTAGCGCCGCGCACATCTGCTGTTTAAGAATGCAGCAGTTTCAAGCATGGAGGGCGGTTCCTGTTCAACATGTGGCTCTCGCCGTAGCGCCGCGCACATTCGTCTTAAGCAGCGGCAGCAGTTTCAAGGGCTCGTACGGTTGAAGCCCAGGCGTTGTGTTTTGACATTGTTGATCATTGTCAGGGCGCGTGGATTCGCGGCGCTGGTTTCCAATAGTTTCACGGATTCAGGGCGGGTCGTTTTCAAAATGTGGTTCTCGCCTTCACGCCGCGCACATTCGTTTTACATATGCGCAACAGTTTCACGGAGTGAGGGCGATTCCGTTTCAAAGTGTGGTTCTCGCTTTAGCGCCCACATTCGTACAGTTTCAGGGGGTGAGGGCGGTTCTTTTCCAAAGTGTGGTTCTCGCTTTAACGCCGCGCACATTCGTTTCACACTTTGCAGGGGTTTCACGGATTCCCATGGTCAGCGTAGCAGAAACGGCGCGTTGGAATGGTGCAGGATTATGAGGGTACAACAGTTACGTTGGTTCGCGGTGTTAAAGTCCCAGGGGTGTTGTTCTGGCACGGTTCGGGCTCGTCAAGATGCAACAGTCAGGTTGATCCGTGGCGGTGGAATCCCGAGACCCATGTGTTGGCATAAGTTTGGGCCTTCACACGGTTGTCTTCCAAAGAGGCAGTTCCCTCATTGTAACTGAACCGTTGTATACGCATCTGAAGAGGGAGCTTGGAGGGAGGGTGTATTCCAACATCGTTGATGACTCTTGGGTTTACGCTGGTCCTCCTCCTCCCCTCCTCCTCCTCTCCTCCTCCTCCTCCTCCTCCTCCTCCTCCTCCTCCCTCCTCCTCCTCCTCCTCCTCCTCCTCCTCCCTCCCCCTCCCCGTCCACCTCCTCCTCCTCCTCCTCCTCCTCCTCATCCTCCTCATCCTCCTCCTCATCAGCATCGTCATCATCATCATCATCATCATCATCATCTCATCATCATCAGCATCATCATCATCCTCCTCCTCATCCTCATCCTCATCCTCATCTTCCTCCTCATCATCACCATCATCCTCATCCCCCTTGCCCTCCTCATCCTCCTTCTTCTCCTCCATGCTCCCTTCTCCTCTTCCCTCCCTCCCTCACTCCTTCCTCCTCCCACCCTCCCTCCCCCCTCCTCCGTCCCTCCCTCCTCCCACCCGCCTCCTTCCTCACTCGTTCTTGCCTCCCTCTCTCCCTCCCTCGCGCCCTCCCTCCATCCCTCCCTGTTCTTCCTCCTCCTCTTCCTCCTCCTCCTCCTCCTCCTTACTCTTCCTTCTCCCCCATTACTCTTCCTCCTCCTCCTCCTCCTCCTCCTCCTCCTCCTCTCCCTCCTCCTCCTCCTCTTATTCCTCCTCCTTCTCCGCCTTTTCCTCCTCCTTCTCCTGTTCATGTTAATTGCCGTTGTTAGGAGTTCATGCTAGAGTTATAGAATGGAATGCCTGCTAGACTCTTGAAGAACTTGAAACGCCCAAAAGGCTTCAAAAAGGCTCAAAGAGCATTCTGGCGTGTAAGCTTAGAAAAGGTATAAAAAAGGCTATAAAAAAAGATGGGCTAATGTTGCGGACACCATGCGCAACAATGAAAGTATCCTTTGCCGCCACGTGATCAAGGCTCCTGGCAGCGGCGGTCACCGTCGCCGTAGCCGCGGCGGTCATCGTGGTCGTCGCCGTCCTCCTCGCTGCCACCGTCGTCATCGTCGCTGCCGTCATCTCGTCGTCATCGACGAGACGATGGAAGCGACGACGACGACGAAGGCGACGACAACGACGGCGACGGCAACGACAACCACGACGACCACCGCGGCTAGGGCGACGGCGGCGAGGACAACCTCGGCCACGAGGCTTGACCCAGTGGCGGACAAGGCTGTTTGATTTTGCGCGCGGTGTCCGCAACTGCCGTCCATCTGTATCATATCATATTTGCTGCCCGCTTGGGCCGTACACGCCAGAGCCCCCTGTGAGCATGCGAGATTACTTTTGATCATTTCCAGTTAGCTGATCGTCGCCGTCTAGATAGTGACGCCCAGGGTAGGATGGGGCAGAGTAGAACGCTGTAGACGAAGGGAGGGCAACGTAGGGTAGAGTAGAGAGGGGCGATGGAGTTACAAGTACAAGAAGGAAACACACATAATGCAAGGGCAGGGCAAGGCATAGTAGGGCGCATCGAAGTAAAGCAGGGTAGATTAAATCAGAGTAGCAGTAGGGCAAGGAAGGGTAGGATAGGTCAGGGTAGACTGGAGTTGAGTAAACTAGAATAGCAGCTAGAGCGCATAGACACCATAGTGGGCTAAGGCGGGGCAGGGCAGGGTAGAGCACGGAAACACCGCGGACACAGGGCCAACATATAATACACCAGCGCACGTGCGATCCAAGAGGGGGCCAAGCCCAGGAGACCGAAGGGGCAATCCAGACGGGGCTAAACGCGAAGCGTCCTGGAGTAAAGCGCATCGTCGGTGCCGAAGGCGAAAGCCTCTGGAATAAAGAACCCAAGACGGCCCCAAGACGGCCCTAAGACCCAATACGGCCCCAGGACGGCCCTTAAGACGCACCCATGTCTTGGAAAGCAGCCTGGCGGTGCTGAACGCGAAGCGTTAAGGGATATTGGGCACACTTCGGAGCTGAACGCGAAAGCGTCTCGATATGCGAGGCATCCCCTCTCTGTTTTTAAAGCTCTAAGGGTCAAGAAGATACCGAAACAAGTCTCTTCCACTCCAACAGCAAAAGAAACTGCACGTAACTGCACGCAGGACTTGTCTGCGCACTTTGGTGGATTCGGCCACCTCTCATGATTACACTGTCAGTTGCACAGACGATCCGAGTGTCTGCATTTCCCCATGCAAGTGCGGCCCCACACTTGAGCTGAACACGGTCTGAAAATGATAATCAATCCGAGCTTGAGTTTGTCTTCCACTACATCCGTTCACGGCCTGAAATTGAGAGTCAACCCTGCCTTGAACTTGAACGCCGCTGCGCTGTGCAAGAGGGTCGGCTCAACCTTGTAGAACCTGAGCTTCCCCTGGACTTTCTGGAGAGAGCTACGCAAGCTCACCTTGTTCGAAACCAGCTTATCGTCAGTGAGGTTTCTCGTGATATCGGCCATGGCTGCGATGGCAGCGCACTGCTTTACGTTGAGCTGCGCATTCTCCACGAGTTTGCATTCGGGGTCCGCTGGTACCTGGTACTCCGAGCGCTTGGTCAAGTAGATGCTCACAGCCTTTCCGACACGAGCGACGACTGTGACTACGACGACGGCGACGACGATGACGACGACGACGACGAAACGAACCGAGATTTTTGCCTCGACGGGCAGGGCAGAAATCCCCTCACAAGACGACGACGACGACGCTGACGACGACGACGGCGACGACGAAGACGACGACGAGTCCGAAACCTTGTTCAACTCGTCGCAAAGGTGGTACACTTCGGCGGCCGCCAGCTCCTTGAAGGTGTCTGCGATCTTGACGATGTCCGCCCAGCTGCTGGTGTCACTGACGTGCAGCTTGTAAGTGGAGTACGCGGGGCTCTGGTCCAGGGTCGACTGCAGCTTCTCCGAAGCCTCCGTCACCGCGTCCTTCCTGGCAGCCATCTTCAAACCGACCGCCTGCGTGTAATATGTCTCGGACAGGGAAACAAGCTCATTGTATGTATCTCTGAAGGTAAGGCCAACTTCGTCGAGGCTAGCGGTGATGTGCGAGATGGCGTTGGTGCAGGTGGTCAGATCCGTCTTGGCCTTCACGAAGGCCCTCCACAGCTTCTCGTTCGGATCCGCAGTGAGCGCCATCTGCATGTCGACGTCCCGCTCCTTCAGATCACCTATAAACTTCGAGAGCGCGCTCCTGAGCGACGAAGTCTTCTTAATCAAGTCCATGTGAAACGCGAGCTTCTCGCGGTCGGATTGGAAGCTGGAAATCCTGTTCAGCACGTCGGTGTACACGTCGAACTTGTCGCCCAAGGTGGTCTGGATAGCATCCGTCTTCATCAAGAAATCCCAAAGCTGAGATGCAGCGGCCTGAAGATCATCGGTAGCTGAATCCGCACTCAGACTGAGGCGCTTCACGTCGGCGTGCAAGACTGCAATGTCGATCATCCCCTCGCGGAACTTGTTCATGCTGCCGATGATTGAAGTGGTCGTGGTTTCTTGATCTGCACTCCTGATGGCGTTCATTACCCTATCCTTTAAACGCGAGATGGCATCATCGAGCTGGCACACCTGATAGACCTTCTCGACGACCTCCGAGTAAGACTCGAGCAACGCATGGTAACGAGTCGGGTCATTGGCAGTGTCGCCAGGGAAATCCTTCTCGAGAACAGCAGTGGCTGCCTTGTGAATGACCTGGACCAGCGAGGTCTCGAGCATCTGGATTGGCTCAGCCCCCAACCTGGCGATGTATTTGGGGAGACGATCGATCAGTGACTTGGCCCGCACTGGGAAGGCATTCACATCCATCGTCTTCGAAAGAGCCTCGACTTCGGACAAGTCCTGGGCGACTAGAGGCGCCAGCTCCAGGTAGACCTTGCCCCTGGAGATCACGTTCTTCAGGAGCGTCTTCCAGTGGGGCGACTGCCCCAGAGCAGCCCCGACCTGCGCCCAAGCGTCTGTGGCCCCTGCTTTGCCGCCAGCAGCCTGCAAGGTGCCGATGTCGGCGTAGGTGTCTTTCTGCGCTGACTTCCCGATGGTTTTCGAGGCTGCCGTCTGGATCGCCTCGCATATCTGCTTGACCTCGACAACGGCCTGAGCGCACTCCTCGGAGATGTCGCATTCCTCGGGGAGCTGGAAGAATACCAAGGCCGTCTCGATGAAGTCTAGGACCTGTCGCTCCATAGGGGCGTCGCCCAGAATGAGCGGGATGAGGTAGGAGATCAGCACCTCCTCGACGAACACGGCTGCCTTGGTGCTGCTGGGAAGTCTCGCCTCTGCAAGGCAGGGGTCACGGAACATGAATACTCTGGGAACAGCTCCAGCGCCAGCATTGGACCACGTGCGGTAACGTTGAAATGTTTTCAGCAATTGGGATCGGGAGCGTTGCGATGATTCCTGGCCCTTGCTCCAGACGTCGTAATCCTTTTTCCCCCAGTACTTGACAAGTTTGAGCTGAACAGCTGCAGGGATCACCGCCCCTGCCTCCGTGAGCTCCGCCATGTGTTTGTTCAAGGTATCTGGATGGAGCGTCTCCATGCGAACGATCTCCTTAGCCAGGGTTACCAGGTGGAGGTGCTTCCTGATGGTCGGCAACTTTCCCTCAGGAACCTTCCCCAAGAGAACCTCTAGCTGATGAGGGCCCTGGTCGAGTTTCGCGCCAGCCATGGCGCATGTCAAGTTCAGGTCGTGAATCCAATACTCGGGGGTACCCTTCTGGAACTCGTTCGGGGTATTCTGGATCTCCGAAGGAATGCCGTGGCGGCCCCCAGGGGGAAGCACCGTGCCGCTGCTGCCGCGAAGCAAGCTGCCAGGCGTCCTTGGGCCCCTCTCGCTGGTAGGCGAAGGCTGAGGCGTGCGGCACGTGCCCGAGACCGCCGAGTCGGCGTAGCACGCTGCGGCATCCCTCGGGACCTCGACGTCTTCGTCGTCGTCCTCGACGCCCTCCTCTCGTTCGTGGTCAGGCACGTCGCCGATGGCCAAAGCTGGAGGATTCCCTGACCCTGAGCCGCTTTGCACCCATGCCCCAGAACCCTTGGGGGAGGGCGCCGGCGTGGGAGGTACTTCGCTGACCCGCACGCGGCCAGCAGCGCGGGGCGAGAAGTCCGTCAGCTGAACCCTGCCGCCGCCCAACTCCGCGCTCCTGTCGTTGACGGCGCCCACGGTCGGCAAGCGGATGGTCGAGAAAGCGCGCCTCGGATTGCTCGTATCCCGAGCCTGGGCGGCCATCACCCTGTCGGGCTGCGAGGCGAAGCAACCCATGCCATTCTGCATCAAGTTCTGCATCACGTAGTCGAACGACTCGCTGTGCAAGCGGAGCCTCGGCCAACTGTTGTCGTTCTCCTTGATGGGGTACACCGTGGTCTCGACGCCGTTCCGACCGCGCCACTTCAGGGGCCTGAGGCGCAACTGCTTCGGCGTCTTCTTCCATGTCGACACGACCTGGCGGTGGTTGGGCGCAAGGTAGTCCTCGAAGAGGGTGCCGCCTATCTGCGAGCCCTCGCCAGCCTCGATGCCGAAGGGCGCCTCGTCGCTCTCGCCTATGTTCATGGCCCCATCCACCTCCTGAGCGAAATTCTCGTCCTCCTTCTTGTCGCGGACGACGTCCGCAAACGCGCACCCTGGAAGGTTGCGGCTGGCGAAGTCCACGCAGTCAGTGCAACCGAAGCACTCGAACGCCTCCTCAGCCTTCCCACCCTCCCCGACCCTGGCCGTCGCAATGAACACGTCATCAACGAAGGCCTTGTGGCGGTCCTCGGGCGATTCGGGAAGCTGCCCTCCTCCTCGTCCTCCTCCTCGTCCTCCTCCTCCGTCTCGTCGCCAATCCCGTTATCCTCGTCGTCGTCATCATCCTCGTCGTCGTCCTCGTCCTCGTCCTCCTCCTCCCCGTCGTTCGTTAACCTCGTCGTCGCCCCCCCCCCATCATCGTGGTTCGTTATCCTCGTCGTCCGTTATCCTCATCGCCGACGCCACCTCCTCAGCGTCGTCCGTTATCTTCGTCGTCGTCGTCGTTAGTCATCTTTATCATCATCGCCAACCCGCCTCCCTCCTCCGCCTCAAACCACTCTGATTCGAATTGTGTTAGGGGGTTCCGCGGGCTCCTGCTCCCCAGCATCGCACAGGCCGCAGATCCGAAGAGCTCGCTTCCTCGCCCTCTTCTCGACTGGACCAGCGGCGCCCTCGCTGCCAGACGCGGCTGCCGCTTGGCGACGCCTGGCTGGCTTCGCGCCGCGGTCGGCCATGACCGAAACGATATCTGGCTGGACGTTGAAGTGTTCCGACTAGCAGACACTCGACGGGCAGCGCCTGTCCTTAGCTCAGACACCCTCGGACAAAAATGGGCTATGGCATGGCGTCGGAGGCGCCCTCGAAGGTTCTCCGAGTAGGCTTGCCTGAACGAGTCCTCGCTTATGTCCAACGCTATAGGACCATACCCCGTCTTGCCACAAGGACCCCTCTTTATCAAGTAGGCTTGCCAATAAGAGTTCTCGCGCATCCCCGAACAGTGCAGGAGCACAGTGCCCACAGTACACAAGAACATCAACAGCTGGTATCATCTATTCCATAGATGGCACCAGCTGTTTACGCGTGCTCTGCCGTTGCCGCCCTTGTCGTGGGACATGTCCTCATGAGACGGGTGCGCGTGCTTCATGGCTATCATACGTGCGCGCTCCCTTGCTGTATGCGCGGTTGTAACACGTATGCTTTGTTGTTTGTATGTGATGTTGCTTTGTAGTACACCTCCACGCTGTATGTGTTGCTCGCTTGTGTTGCTGTACGCGTTGTTGCCTTATACACGTTGCTTGCATGTGTTGATGTCTGCGTGTGCTGCTGCCTCGTACGCGTTATTGCTAGTATATGTTGTTTAGCTGTACTTGATGTGGTGTGCTGACCTTTTGCTCAGCGCAATCACTTGCGTCTTCCATATAGGCGTTTCTGGATGATTCAGCACGGGCACCTCCAAGCACACCTCAACTAGGTGCAATCTGGCGACACTGGGACTGCCGTGCACCCACGGCTGAGTACTTGTAGCAGGCTATCGCTGCTACGGAAGATTGATGCAGGGCGCGCTGAGCCCAGACGGGACGTGGAGGGAGGCGGATCCAGGGACACATGATGAAACGAGCGAAGCAATAATAATGGGAGGGCATGAGGGGGGGAGTACTTACGATAAGGAAGGCTGGTAAAGAGAGCTGTCCTGCGCCTTGCTGCCGACTCAGTCGTAGGTGCTGCCCTAGGTCGAGCCGCTGCTGGTGTCGCCCGCGTCCTCCGCATCGTCCATGATCCTAGCGTGGTCATCGCCCCGCTCCTGGTCAAGCTTGAGAATGTCCTCTGCTCTCTCTCTCTGATGTTGCCCACCTGGGTGCGGAGAGAGCGGATCCGTGCCTTCAGCATGCGGATGCACATCTTCCCCAGCCTCAACTGCTTCCACACTTTCTGGAAGCGCCCTCTCATCGGCGGTTCTAGATTACGCTTCCACAGAGGCGTCTGCGGCATGATGAGTGAGATCGGACCTGCTTCAATGTAACACGGGGTGATTGATTCAGCAAAAACAACGCTTGCTTGGCAGCTGGGGAGCCTCAGACCTACGGAAAAGACGACTGCAAGAAGTCTAGCGCTGACTCCAACATAGCTTGTTGTTCGGTTTTATTCCCGAGCTCCAGCGGTGACTCCAAATACAAAGTCAAACATTCGCACGAGATGACCAGTTCTGTAAGAACTCCATGTGTGCGTAGATACGCACTGCAGCACGTAAGAACTCCAGCGGTGACCCCACCGCCACATGAAAACATCACGCGTGCTTGTTTGAGTGGCCGTGCCGAGTTGCCAGGATGTCCCTGGTCAGCAAGAAAAATCTGGATTTGGGAAATACGCGTTCTCTCATTCCCTATTTCCCTCTCTCAGTCCCCTTCTCTCCTCTTGCCCTTCCTGATCCGTCCCGCTTGATCCCGAAAGGCAACGCAGTGACGTCCCGCATGTATTTCCCAAATCCAGATTTGTTACTTCCCGAGGCTCTCAGGTCTCGTAGGGACTCATGCGGCTCATGGGCCCCTCAGGCCTCGTAAAAACTTATGTGTCGCTGTGTTGGTTGGTTTATCCATTATTCCGTAGTAAACGCTTGTGTCTGCTCCCACAGGAAGACAATATTATCGTATATGCGCTATTGCTTACGGTTGTTATATACTCCTGCCGTATGTTATGCCTATTGTTGCTATGTGCTCCTACGTGGCTTCGTTTGACACTTAAGTATATTGATTTGCATACGTACACATGTATGGTTGATGGGTTGTGTGTTGTTTCGCTGTTGTTGTTCATATTCGTTGTTGTTGTTTTCCTAGGAAGGCTGCACTCACAGAGGAACACCTCATACTCGCAACCGTAAGAAGTGTATACATAGCGAGTGTCTGAAGACTTGGCACATGAAAGCAGCCTGAAGCGACCCTGCGAATGACGAGGCTCAAGCAGAACTTCTCCCTCGGCTCCTGAACTCAAAATTTGGCACGTGAGAGCTTCTCCACGAACCAACTTAGCAATCGAGGGAATCTGGGACACCAATGGCGTCGGCCCACATGGCCTGCTCATACTCAAGGGGAGGCTGCGTGCCATAAATCTGCTCATCCTCTACCTGCGTGTCCATAACAGCTGAGAGACGGGGACGCTCCATATCCACACCGTAGTCTTTAGCGAACAAGGCAGGGGCTGCTTCGTCTTGGTCACGGTGAGGCCCCATGGCAGCTGCTGTTGCACCCTCTTTAGCTTTGGCACCATCGTTATCCATGGAGAGGTCCGCAAGGCCATCTGCTGCACTACCAGGCGCATCTGCTGGACGAACGTGAGACCCTGGAACTGTAGGCGCTGCGGCAGGCCACTGCGTGGTCAATGCTGGGTCAGGCTTCCGCTGGACAGTTGACGACTGGCCTGGCTTCGGCTCGACCCTTGGCGGCTGGCCAGGCTCATCATCTGGTGACGACGACACCACTTCTGGGTGCCTCAACTGACCCATCTCGGTTAAGCTACTGCGCTGCAACTTCACGGGGGGCTTGATAGCCTCCTCGCCCTCGTCTTGGAGCCTCTTGAGGGAGGCTCGCTGCTCCCGGGACGGGTGTGGCGCCTTCGACCTGACTATAATTTTCATCGGTATCTGGATGGTGAGTTCCGTCTGCCGTTGGAAACCGTGCGGCAATTCGTTCAAGTTTATCTTTAGCACGGGGTACTCGAAGCCAAGCAGAACCTCCCCAGCATCATGATCGGCCATGGTCGTTGAAGAGAAAAATACCTCACTGAATGTCTGGGCAAGTGCTCTGGCAAACGAAACGCGTTGCTTGATTGGCGCAGGAGCTCGAGGAAAAAAATGCGAAGCCGAAATCCCCTTGCACACAAGTTGCCTCGGGCCCGCTGTGTTATTGTGTGTGCATGTGGTGTGCGTGTGATTCCATGGCCAAATACATGGGCTCACACACTTTCACAAGTGGGATGCAGCGTATAGAACGGGAAACCGTCATAATATGTTCATGTTGTACACATTCGTAGTTAAAGTGTATATTCTTATTGGGGCCCTGGGGCCTTCGATGCCACGACGGCCCTCAATGGTTCCAAGACGGCCGCTGCTGACGCGCTCACGCGAGCCCCATAACAGGTCACGCAACCAAGCACGTCCCAAGAGATCCCAAACACCCCAGACACCCAGAGAATATCATGCACACTTTAATCCGCCGCCCCCCGCGTGGGGAGACCCTCCGCCTGCCTCCCCAGTCCAGGGGTGGATCCATGCCCTCCTTACTTTTGGAGGGCACCAGGCTTCGCATGCCTTCTGCGCCCCATACGCACGAGGGGGCAAAGGATTACCCAAGACGCCCCAGGAACCCCCAGACAGACCAGACGCCCATTGGCACCCCAAGACAGACCTAGAACCCAAGGCTTAAAGGAGTAACAAAGCCGCCCCAGAGACATCCGACAACGAAAGACGCCCCCACCCCATCGGGACCCCAGACACTTTTAATAAGGATTACCAAAGGCACCCCAGACACACCAGACGCCCAAAGAGGCCCAGACACCCCCCATGCACATCAGACACCCCAGGAAGCCCCAAGAAGCCCCAGACACCCCAGACACACATAAAATCCCGCCGCCTCCTGCATGGGAGCGCCCGCCGCCCCCCCCCCCCCCCATTCAGAGGGTGGGCCCGCGCCCTCCATATGTTGGAAGGCCCCGTCTGGGAAGGCTCAGATCGCCTGCGCCCTGTTAGGGGATGCAATGGGAATTGTTGTGCATCGCCCTGCTGGCAAGAGAGGACCGCATTGCCATGTCAACATCCTTGTCTACCAAAGGCGCTCTTGCAGCTGGCGTGAAACCTTCCCCTGGCGGAAGAAAAAAGGTGGCACCGTGCTGAAATGGCAGAGAACATTGATCTAGGATAAATGACATCTGTGGGCGCAGGGTCCCCGTGAGCTCCACCATATAAGCGCTTCGCAACACAATTGCGCATGGCATGGCTTCGCTACTCCATGCCATAGCATTGCACGTTGGCATGGCATACCCCCCCATAGCGTCATGGCATTGCATTATGGCATAGCATAACATTGCATTATGGCATGTTCAGGTGCGATCCCAAGAAAAGGGCCCGACCCACGAGGACCTTAGGAGCCCTGAGCCCCAAGCCCAGGCCCTAGAACGAAGACTGTAGTGGAAGAGAAACGGTTGCACGTTTTTGGGTGGGCCCTTCCCCCCTCTGTCACATATGTCGGGGAGCCGTAAACTATTTGCGTGGGGGGACCGCACGATTGATGATGTTAATAGTAGCCACGTGTGTTGGGATACGATGGGGACAGGATGAGGATTGGATAAGGTAGGCTTTGGCTGTGATCGTGTCAGGTTGTAATAGGACAAATAGGATAAGCATATGGATGTGATGAGGATAGGATAATGCTGCGTTAAGGGATGGATACTTATAAGATGGTGATCGGATGGGGGGAGAGGGGGGCAGGTTTGGATTTGATATGATAATGTACGGCGGTGGTGAGATGTGTATGGCATAGGCTTTGGTTGACACGCGTTGGTGATATGGCCGCGTATATGAAGATTGAGTGAACCCATTGGCGATAAAACGTAGTAAGTAGTAAGTAGTAAGTAGTGCGCAGTTCCCAAGAGGTGCGTGCAGTAAGTAGTAAGTAGTAAGTAGTACGCAGTACGTAGTGATTAGCAAGTAGTGAGTACATACGTGGTGAGTAGTACGTAGTGCGTAGTAGGAACCAAGTATCAATATAGAAGTAGTGGGTAGTAAGTGGTAATGAGTACGGGGTAATTAGTAAGTAGTACGTAGAAAATAGTAAATCGTAAGTAATACGTAATAAAAAATGAGTAGTAAATAGTAAGTAGTAAGTCGTAAGTAATAAGTAGTAAGTAGTAAGTAGTAAGTCGAAAGGAGTAAGTAGTACTACGTAAGAAATAACAAATAACAGGTAACAAGTAACAAGTAGTAAGTAGTAACGCAGAGGGTAGTAGGTAGTAAGTAGTAAGTACTCAGTAGCCAGTCGGAAGTAGCGGGTAGTAGGTAGTAACAAGAAAGTAGTAAGTAGTAAGTCGTAAGCATTGCCAGAAAGTAATAAGTAGTAAGTAGACAGTAGTACGTCGTAAGTAGTGAGTAGTGAGTAGTGAGCCGTAAGTAGTAAGTAGTAAGTAGTAAGAAGTAAGAAGTTCGTAGTAAGTAGTAAGTAGTACGTACTAAGTAGTACAGAGTAAATAGTGAATAGTCATTGGTGCTGAGTAAGTAGTACGTAGTGAATTAATACGTAGTACGCAGTGAGCAGTAAGTAGCCAGTACCAAGTCCTTAGGTAGTAAGTAGTAAGTAATAAATAGTAGGTAGTAAGTAATAAGAAGCAAGTAGCACGTAGTAAGTAGTATGTAGTAGTACGTAGTATGTGGTGAGTAGTATATAGCAAGTAGTAACTAGTAAGTAGTACGTGGTACATCGTAAGTAGCCAGTAGTAAGTAGTAAGTAGTGACCCATCAGCCGAACGGGATTGGGCCAGGATGGGATTAGGGGGGGAAATGTGCCAGAACAAACATACCTCATGTGCGAAATCTGGTGGCTCGTGCAAGGACCAGAAGGACATCCCATGGGCGGAAGCTGGCGGCTCGTCTAATTCTGAATCCCACGGGCCAGAAGAAGAAGAAACACATAAAACAAATGAGGAAACAGGTGGCCCTGCGACCTGGTCGCGGGCCGTCCAGCCCTGTTCTTGTTGGCGAAACATTTTATTACTGCTGCTAAGGAAGAAAGAACCGCGTTCGCGTTTCCGCCGCGCCGTTGGCACCCCAAACGACGTCCTGTCCCTTGACCCTGCATCGCGCCCCGCGCAATTGCATGATTTGTAAAACGCGCGCGGCAGCAGCGACGAAACATCTGGCCCAGGGGGGGGGGGTGGGGGGGTGGTACTTCGCGCGCGCGCGCGGACGGCTCCTCCCTCAAAGAAGGCTTCAAAAAGGTTCAAAAATACTTCAAAAAAATTACAACGGTTTCAAACAGGTTTCAAAAAGGCAAAGAAAAGGCTAGCGAAAGGCTGCGAAGGCTACAAAAAGGCTCAAAACAGGCTCAAAAAAGGCTCGCGAAAGGCTGCGAAGGCTAAACCAAGGCTTCAAAAAGGCTCCGAAAAGGCTCGCGCGGTTTCTTTTGAAGCCTTGTTGAAGCCTTGTTGAAGCCTTTTTCAAAGCCTTTGTGAAGCCTTTTTTTGTAGCCTTGTGCTTGTGTTTTGCAAACATCTTGCGTCGCAAAACACAAGCAAAAGGCTCAACAAAGGCTTCAAAAAGGCTTCAAACAGGCTTCAACAAGGCTTCAACAAGGCTCTCGCGAGCCTTTGGGGAACCTTTTTTGAACCTTTGTTGGGCCTTTTTGAAACCTTCGCAGCCTTTCGCGAGCCTTTTATTAGCCCTGTTGAAGCCCTTGAAGCATTTCTGAAGCCTTTTTCCAGCCTTTTGCGCCCAGGCGGCGGCGCGAAAAGGCTAAGGGGGGGCTTCAAGCATTCAACTTTTTTTCAGAAAGGCTTCAAAAAAGCTCTGAAAGGCTTCAAAAAAGCTCCGCAAAGGCTGCGGGGGTGCAACTTGCATTCAGGCGCTGGGGCGAAAAGGCTCCGACGACGCTACTCGCGTTCAAGCGCGGTGGCAAAAAAAGTCTCACATGGCGACGACGACGGCGACGACGGTGACGACGACGACGGCGGCGACGACGACGACGCCGACGACGACGACGGCGGCGGCGCCGACGGCGACGACGAGGGAGAAAGAGGAGAAGGGAGGAGGAGGAGGGAGGAGGGAGGGGGAGGGAGGAGGAGGGGGGAGGAGGGAAGAGGAGGGAGGACGAGGGAAGAGGAAGGAAGAGGAGGAGGGAGGAGGAGGGAGGAGGGAGGAGGAGGAGGGAGGAGGAGGGCGGAGGACGGAGGGGGAAGAGGGGGGGGGGGGGAGGGGGGGGAGAAGGGGGAGGAGGAGGAGGAGGGAGGGAGGGAGGAGGAGGGAAGAGGATGGGTGAGGAGGAGGGAGGATGAGGGAGGAGGAGGAGGAGGAGGAGGAGGGAGGAAGAGGGAGGAGGGAGGAGGAGGGTGGATGACATTGGGGGAAGAGGGCGGGGGGGGAGGAGGGGGGAGAAGGGGGGGAGGGAGGAGGAGGGAAGAGGGATGAGGAGGGAGGAGGGGGGGGGAGGGGGGGGGGTAGGGGGGAGCGATGGGAAGAGGGAAGAGGGAAGAAGGGAATAACCCTCAAGGCGGCGAAGACCCGCGAGTCCCAGACCCCTCCCCTCCCAAGACGCCGAAGAGACCTCACAAGACAGCCCAAGACACCTCCAAGACGGCCCTCAAGAGCAATGCCAAGACGGACGTCACAAGACAACCCAACAGACCTCCAAGACTGCCTTCCAACCAATCGCACAAGACTGCCCAAGAACCCCCCAAGACGCCGAAGAAGCCTCAGAAGACAGCCCCAGACACCTCACAAGACGCGCTGTTTGAGAATATCTAGAGCGAAGCGCTTACTTGTGAAACACCAATGATGCATGTCTCGAAGCTTTGAGGATGTCTCTCACGAAACGCTTATTTGCTTGAGGATGTCCCAGGCGGAACGTTGTTTGTTTCGAATATTAATCCGAAAGCTTTGTCTGAGGATGTGCCGCCATTAGGTGCACTAGTGCTGCCGCGAAGTGGTCATTATAGGGAACACGTAGGAGAAACATACCATTTTTGACAACCGCACATGCTTAACAACAACTCATGATATATCAACTATGCATTGTCCCACGGCTCGTCTGGTTCACCTGGTCGTGGGTCCCGTTCTTTACTCAACAACAGCCTGAACATAGGATCATCACGTGCTAACCGTCTGAGTTCCACACGAGCAGCAATGCGAGAAACTCTGTCGGGCTGCCTCGCCATATGCTCCCACTGGTACTGATCTTTATAATGCTCCCATAGCCAAGCAGTTAAATGGCCCAGAGGTCGCCCTTGGGCAGGTTTGGCCACGATTCCCTTCTCGGTTGGCGGCGCCATGGCTTTCCTCGTGGGCCTGCACCTGCCGTGGCGTGTTTTGTTCGGACAAGTGGCTGCGAAGGTGTTGTTATACCTGTACCAGTGCAATTGACCACCATTTGATAGTGAAACTGTAATACTATCAGGATCTCCGTCGCCGCCGTCGGGCACAGGAGGTGGTGGTGGAGCTGAAGCGCTGCCTGAAGCTGAAGAGCTCGCAGCGCCGCTTGATGCTGAAGCGCCGCCTGATGCTGAAGAGCTGGAAGCGCCGCCTGATGGTGAAGCGCCGCCTGAAGCTGAGGAGCCTCCAACGACAGGTATAAAATCTACTTCCACATAACTTCCTTCGCCGCCTGTCGGGAACACCTCCACATCCGCTGAGCCAGGGTCGCAGAGCCAACTGTCGAAATCACCGTGGACACTGGGGCCCTCAGGACCAACGTCGCAGCCAATCACTTCGTCGTCGGAGCTGTTACCACCAGGTCTATTCCAAGGCGACCCCTCCATCTTGGCATACATGAAATCGAACAGCGACTCCGAGTCCTGGGCGAAGCAAGCGGCCGTCTCTCGCGATTCATCCGCCCTCTAATCATTAGAGGGCGGATGAATCACGAGACGACGACGAGAGGCGACGATGAGAGGGCAGTGCGGTCCGATGAGCGATCGTCGTCACCGCCCTTGACCACGTCGTCGTCCTCCTCGCCTTCGTCCTTCAAGTCCAGAGAGTCCAAGCTCCGCTCGCTCTCATGGCCCTCCTCGTCGACCAAGCCATCGTCGTGCTCGGAAGCGCTTCCCGAACAGTCGGGGTCGACGTCCATGATGGCAGGCGCTTCGGGCCCAGGGCAATCACCAACTCCTCGTCCTCGCCCTGGGCCTCGCCCAGCACCAGGGCCCCGCGCGCGACCTCGACCTCTCCCTCGTCGCCCAGCGCCTCTGCCGCGGCCACCGCCGCGGCCTCGGGCTCGAGGGGCTCGCACTGGCCAGAGCTGCAGAGGAGACGCACCACGTCGCTCACGCACGAGAGCGTATTTGGGCAGCATCTCTGGCACGGGACGATGATGATCAAGCAGCGTGTAGAAAGAAACGTCGATCGAAGAGAAGTCCTTGAACTCTATATTGGATAATATCTCAAAAACACCATTGATTGTGCCTGATGCCTCAGTCGGAAAGACCAAGGCCACTAAACCAACACATTGCGATCACAACGATTGCCTATGCCCAAACTCAAATTCACACGTGAGGAATCGAAGCCCCGAGTGCCACGGCACGAATATCCTAGTGTTTGTGTTTGTTGTGGGCCCTCTGTGATGGGAAAGTGCAGGATGGGCATATATCCAGTTCGTGCCGGTATGACTGACCCCCCTGATTGCGAATGTGGTTTCTCTGTGTCGTGCTGTTGTTGTACGTGTCGGTGCGACGAGGGCTTCGCCCGTGCAAAACTGCTCGCAAACTTGATTGTGGAACCAGGAAGAACGGATGTGAAGTAAAGCGCAGCCCCTGAAACATCCCTGAGGTAAAACACATACCCTGAAATATCCTTACAGCACGGCCCCTGGAACATCCCTAAAGCACGGCCCCCGAAACACCCCTGAGGTAAAGCACAGCACCCGAAACATCCCTACGGTAAAACACATACCCTAAAACATCCCTGAGACACGGCCCCTGAAGCATCCCTAATGCACGGCCGCTGAAACATCCCTGGGGTAAAGCACAGCCCCTAAAAACATCCCTAAAGCACGGCCCCTGAAACACGCCTGAGGTAAAGCACGGCCCCTGAAACATCCCTAAAGCACGGCCCCTGAAACATCCCTGAGGTAAAGCACAGCACCTGCAACATCCCTAAGGTAAAACACATCCCCTAAAACATTCCTAAAGCACGGCCCCTGAAACATCCCTAGAGCAAGGCACCTGACACATCCCTGAGGTAAAGCACAGCCCCTGAAACATCCCTACAGCACGGCCCCTGAAATATTCCTGAGGTACAGCACAGCCCCTGAAACATCCCTAAAGCACGGCCCCTGAAACAGCCTTAAAGCACTGCCCCTGAAGCATCCCTGAGGCAAAGCACAGCCCCTGAAACATCCCCAAAGCACGGCCCCTGAAACATCCCTGAGGTAAAGCACAGCCCCTGACACATCTCTCAGGTGAAGCACATCCCCTAAAACATCCCTAAAGCACGGCCCCATGAAACATCCCTAAAGCACGGCCCCTGAAACACCCTTGTGGTAAAGCACAGCCCCTGAAACATCCCTAAAGCACTGCCCCTGAAACACCCCTGAGGTAAAGCACAGCCCCAGGAGCATCCTCAAGGTGAAACACAGCCCATAAAACATTCCTGAAGCACAGCTCCTGAAACATCCCTAAAGCACGGCCCCTGAAACAGTCCCGAGGTAAAGCGCAGCCCCTGGAACATCCTCAAAGCACGGCCCCTGAACCATCACTGAGGTAAAGCACTGCCCCTGAAACCTCCCTAACGTAAAACACATCGCCTGAAACATCCCTGAGGCACGGCCCCTGAAACATCCCGAAAGCACGGCCCCTGAACCATCCCCGTGGTAAAGCACGGCCCCTGCACCATCCCTAAAGCACAGCCCCTGAAACATACCTGCGGTAAAGCGCAGCCCCTGAAACATCCCTAAAGTAAAAAACACAACCCCTTAAACAGTCCCTACAGCACGGCCCCTAAAACATTCCTAAAGTACGGCCCCTGAAACAACCCTAACGTAAACCATAGCACCTGAATCACCCTAAAACACGGCCCCTGAAACACCCATGATGCACAGCACAGCCCCCGAAACACCCCTGAGGTAAAGCACCGCCCCTGAACAAAAAAAACACCCCTAAAGCACGGCCACTGCAGCAGCCCTAGAGCACTGCCCCTGAAACAGCACTGGAGTAAAGCACAGCCCCTGAAACATCCCTAAAGCACGGCCCCGTAAACACCCCTGAGATAAAGCAGAGCCCCTGAAACATCCCGAAGGTAAACCACATCCCCTAAAGCATCCCTGAAGCACGGCCCCTGAAACATCCCTGAAGCACGGCCCCTGAAACATCCCTGAGGCACAGCACAGCCCCTGAAACATCCCTAACGCACTGCCCCTGAAACATCCCTAAAGCACGGCCCCTGGAACATCCCTGAGGTAAAGCACAGCCCCTAAATCATCCCTAAAGCACGGCCCCTAAACACCCCTAAAGCACGGCCCCTGGAACACCCCTAAAGTAAAACACAGCCCCTGAGTCGCCCCTAAAGCACGGCCCCTGAAACATCCACGATGTACAGTACAGCCCCTGAACCATCCCGAACGTAAAACACCCCCTGAAACATCCCCGAGGCACGGCCCCTGAAACATCCCGAAAACATGGCCCCTGAAACATCACCGTGGTAAAGCACAGCCCCTGAAACATCCCTAAAGCACGGCCCCTGAACCAGACCTAACCACGGCACCTGGAACATCCGTAAGGTCAAACGCAGCCCCTCAAACATCCCTACAGCACGGCCCCTGAAACATCCCTAAAGCACGGCCCCAGAAACATCCCTGAGGTAAAGCGCAGCCCCTGAAACATCCTTACAGCACGGCCCCTGAAACATCCCTGAGGTAAAGCACAGCCCATGAACCATCCCTCAGGTACAACACAGAACCTGACACATACCCAAAGCACTGCCCCTGGAGCATCCCTAAAGCACGGCCCCTGAAGCATCCCTAAGGTAAAACACGGCCCTCAACACATCCCTGCAGCACGGCCCTTGCAACATCCCTAAGGCAAAGCACAGCACCTGAAACACCCCTAAAGCACTGCCCCTGGGACACCCCGAAAGCATGGCCCCTGAAACATCCCTGAACCGTTGCCCCTGGAACACCCCTGATGTAATACGCAGCCCCTAATACATCCCTAAAGCACGGCCCTTGAAACATCCCTGCAGTACGGCCCTTGAAACACCCCTAAGGCAACACACAGCCCTCAAAACATCCCTGCAGAAACACTCCACGACGACTGTGGATGGGGGAGGAAACTGGGGGAGGATGAGGAGGAGGAGGAGGAGGAGGAGGCCGAGGAACGGGGGAGAGGGAGGAGGGTGAGGGGAGTGTCCAAAAGGACGCCCAGGGGGGAGGTCGTCGTCGTCGCGGGGGGCGAATGGCAGCGAAAAGCTCGTGGGGGTGGGCAAATGACAACGAAAAAAAGCTTGCGGGGGACAAATGATAACGAAAAGCTCGGGGAGGGGGGGGGGGGGGGGGGCACTTGGCAACGAAAAGCTTGGGGGCAAATTGCATCGAAAAGCTTGCGGGGGACAAATGGCAGCGAAAAACTAGCGGGGGGGGGCAAATGGTAACGAACATATCGTGGGTTTCGTTGGGGCATTGAACGCGGGAGGCCTCTCGAGCGCCTGTTGGAGGCAGTTTTGAGGCCTCTGTGAAGCACTGCTCTGTTTTATGGTATGTTGTTATGCTGGGCTGTTGGTATGTGATGGTATCATGTTGTTTGGTTGTTGTCATATTGTTATGTTATGCTGGGTTGCCCGTGGGGGGGCCCAAGATGACCACCACCACGTGCAAGGCTCTCAAGCGGACGACGTCATGTTATTATGTTGGGCTGTTGGTTGCTGGCCACAAGAAGCCCAATACGACCGAGAGATGCCCTTGACGGCTCCAAGATGGCCGCCACCGCGCGCCTGCAAAGGACCCTCCACTATGAAACCCTCGCGGTGCCCACGGGAAGCCACGGGCCGCGAAATAACACCAGTAACGCCTAACTTCCCCCTCCCGCCGCCGTGGACGCCAAGGGTTCCCTGGGCCAACAGACCTACCGCGAGGTACCCCGCCTGCGGTCGCTGATCGGCCCAAGGCCCTGGCGCCTACGGCGGCGCGGGGGAATCTCCTGCAAAGCCGCCCCCTGTCGTTGTGCCGCGAGCAGCCCCACCAGCATTTGGTCCAGGCAGTGCACGCGCGCAGCGCAATACTATATCAGAGTAAATGGCATGTCGTGGGAAACGTTCCCAAGCTGACAATGTCACGTCGTTATGTTCGGCTGTTGTTTGCCGACCCCAAGACGTCCAAGACGCCCAAGATGCTCTTGGGGGCTCCAAGATTGCCGCCACCACGTGCCTGGAAAAGACCCTTCACTAAGGAACCCTCGAGGGGTCCACGATATACCCCCAGCAACGCCGAAGTTCCCCCCGCTGCCGTGGACGCCAAAGGTTCCCTGGGCCAACAGACTTACCGCGAGGTACCCCGCCTGCGGTCGCTGATCGGCCCAAGGCCATGGCGCTTACGGCGGTGCGGGGGGGGGGGGGGCCTCCAGCAAACCCACCCCCTGCCGTTGCGCCACGAGCAACCGCGCCAGTGCTTTGTCCAGGCAACGCACGCGCGCAGCGCAAGAGTATCTGCTGCAATGACATATCGTGGGAAACGTTCCCAAGCGAAAGCTGGCAATGTTACGTTGTTATGTTCGGTTGTTGGTTGCTGGCCCCAAGGCGCCCAATACGCCCAAGATGCCCTTAAGGGCTCCAAGATGACCGCCACCACGCGCTTGCAAAGGACCCTCCACTAGGGCCTCTAGGGACCCCTCGAGCCTTGAGGGGTCCACGGGAAGCCACGGGCCACGAGTTTACCCCCCCAGTAATGCTTGAGTTCACCAACCCCCCCGCCGCCGTAGACACAACGAGCTCCTTGGGCCAACAGGTTTGCCGCGCGGCACGCTGCCTGCGGTCGCACGATGGCCCAGGTTCTTGGCGCCTACGGCGGTGCGGGGGGACCCCCAGCAAACCCAAACCCAACCCCTGTCGGTGTGCCGCGAGCAGCCCCACCAGTATTTGGTCCAGGCAGTGCACGCGCGCAGTGCAATACATGTATATATATGCTACAACGACACCTCGTGAGACACACTCCGAAGCGGACAATGGTATGTTGTTATAGTCGGTTGTTGGTTGCTGGTCCCAAGACGCCCAAGACGCCAAATATGCCCTCAAGGTTTCCAAGATGACCGCCACCGCGCGCCCGCCAGCATGACCCCGAGAGACCGCCATCTTCGCAGTCTCGTCGGAATGCGCCATGTTCTGCGCATTCCCCCCCCCCCCCCCCCTGCGGGTCTCCGAAGCGCCGAAGCAGGCTCAAGGAGCAGGCCGAAAGTGGCAAACCATTGCCCAAGAGGCTTTCGGGAGCACCCAAAAAGCACTTAAGAAGCACAAACCCTAGAAACACCCAAGCTCGGCGTGTAAGACGGCCCAAGATCGGCCCAAGACGGCAATGAGACCCAAGACGGCCCAAGAAGCACCCGCGCTCCAGCCTCAAGCGTGGCACTCGTAGCGATCTTCGCGGGGCGGTGGGGCTGAACGGGGGAAGCCCTGGCGATCTGAAGACATTGGGCTCGGGTAGCTGATGGGGAAGAATCTGAATCGCTATGGGAGCGGACTTCGGTTGGCCGCCAACCAACTCAGGGGCAACTTGCCTGGGCGATCAGGATCGGGCAGGCCCGCCATCGACAGTCGGACCCGAGTTCGTTCCCATAGCTACCATGGCTTGCGCAGGCCAATGGGCCTCGCGGCCAGAACGGGTGAACCGCCGTGCAGCTACCTCAGAATTACCTCGTAGGGCTGCCTCGTGGATGGGCAGCGCCGTGGGAACGATCAGGAAGAGGGGCATGAGGTGCGGGAGGACGGGGACGTTGAGGGGGAGGGGAATCAGGAGGACCATGTATGCGATGAAGTTGGGAGGAGGGAGGGCTAAGATGCCGACTTTCAAAGCAAGCCCATCCAGACCAACACCTGAAGCTGCCTGCTGATCCTCGTCCTCGACTCACTCCATCAGCTGGAACTCTGGGACGTACGGGCTGAGCAACAGAAAACTGACATGGTACCATCGCTCCTCTTGCCCCCACAAGTCCACGTCGGCCTCGGAGCCCACGGGGGTCCCAACAAGACGCATGAAGATGAAGCCATCAGTAAGTTCAACCCTATCCGTTGATTTGGCAGGGAAGGTCTCCTTGAGAATGCGGTACAGCTTGTTCCTGACATTCCATAGCAAACGCCCTCTGAAATCGCACAAGCAAACACCGTATTTGTAACACTTGGACACTTCTAGCATCTGGTCGTCCACATCGTCATCGCCCACTGCAGGCCGAGGGTCGCCGCGGAGAAGAAAGTTTTGATGCTGCCACACCTTGTCGAGGGACGTCAACAGATTGCATCGGCTGTTGGGCTGCTCTTTGGCCCAATCGTGCACCGTGCCAGCGTAGGTGGCCACGCGCGCGGCCGACACCTCCAAAACTGGCACACCTTGCACGCACTGCGTCGCGACGAGCGCCTCGGAGGAAGACGCGAGGCACGGCTGGCATTCCAAGATCTCCTTCAATGCGGTCGGCGTTGCTTCCACGCCGTACTCTGCAATCTGTCGTAGGTTCGCCTTCTCCTCATCTCGGTCACGTCGATGCCGCTCTCGGTCAAGCCGCCGCGACAGCACGGACAAGGCGTCGGGGCCTTGCCCAGAAGCAACGGCATCCTGCATAAGTCTGTCTGCCGTGGTATCCGCGTCGAGGCCCCGAAGTAGAGCCAGGCGGCTTTCGAAGTTGCGGTCCCGCACAACTTTGGCCACATCCCTCGACCGAGGTCCGAAGGCCGTCTCTCTGCTCGGAATGCCTTCGCGGGCCCGCTGAGTAGCACGCCGCCCCTCCTCTACCAACTCCGCTTTCTCTTCAGGGCTCAGCGCTCTGTACCGTTCGCCAGCGGCGCGGAAATCGGACAACTTCTCTCTGCGTATGAAGAGCCTCCACGGGCCGCCAGAATGGGTTCGCTCCGTCACGTCTCCGTCCGCTCGCATTCCTGGAAGATCGTCGGCAGCAGCTGCGCCCGCTTGGTCCAGAACCACATTGGCTTCCTTAAAGACTTTACTCATCCAGAGTGCCGATAAGTCATTCAAGTCGATCTGCGTGGTCTGAACTCTGTTGTAGATTAGCCTGCGGTAGTGGCTATGCCCAACCTCCACCCGAGTGATATCTGTATATGCCAGAAGAGCGTGAAGGATAAGGCGATCAACAGCGAGCGAGATACCACCATCTGTAGTGAGGTCGTTGTTCTGAACGAAGTTTGCCGAGAACTCATCCATGACGCAGGGCGGTGTACTGGAGATCTCACTCGCCAGCCCGCGGTTGCCGATGAGCAAAAACAACCTCCATGGGTAGCCAGTGTGTGGACGAGCCAACAAGCGATCGATATTTGCAAGTGCTCTGGATATTGATCGAAATGCAACGCTGCGAACGTGATTGTTGACTTGATCAACATCAAGAAAGATCCAAAGCACACTGCTGGACATGAGCGCCTGCATTTTCAATACTGCTGCATTCTCGAGGTCGCCCCTCGCGGCCACAAGTATCCTGAAATCTCGCCCAACGGGAGCAGCGCCATCCGGGCTCTCTCGGGGAAGACGCGAGGCTCTGATCGAAGCAGCCCGCTGACGAGCCTCCCACGCATGAGACGCGGTGTACATCTGAGCACGAATTAACGACTGCAATGGCCCAAGAAGATTTCGAAGCAACACTAAACACGAAAGTGGTGTCATCGCATCGTTGGTCAACCAATCCAATGCTGCCTGCCGATTCTTTGCGTTCTCTTTCGAATAATCATTTGTGCATTTCTCGCCCGCTGCTTGCTTATCCTGGTCCTCATCATGCTCGACCAGCGCTGCACAGGCGCCATCGGCACCAGCTTGCCTCTCACCATCGCCGCGTAGATCTCCTGCTCCATCATCGTCGTCTCGTCGTCTTGCAGCCCTGGATTTCGCAGTGCATCGCTGGCACCACAGCTCGAAGGCGGGCCCCAAAACGTTCCCGCACGATGCGACAATGCCCTGCTGGCATATGGCCTCCTCGCAGCCCGTCCATTTGTCCCGCCGCCAGATCTTGAACCTCCTGCTGCAGAGCATCTGCATCAAGGCGTCGGCGATGAGCTTCTTGTTTTGCACATCAGCGGCAGCATCTGCAGAGTCCACATAGCACACGATTCGGTCTCCTCTCCATTCCCCAGCTGGCATGGTGTACAATATGAGCCGCCTCTGAGATGAATTGCCCGATCCTGGCACGAAGCAACGAAGAGCGATCCTGACGTAAAGTTCCGCCTCGGCACTGGCGTGCCCCGCCCGCAGCTCCATGCGGGCCTCGAGGATCTCTGCGAGACACTGCTTGAATTCTGACATCTGGCCTGCACCTCGAAGCGCAAGTGCTAGATTGAGGACCCCTTTCACTGCGGCCTCCAACGGCTGCAAGGTCGCCTTGTGAATGCTGGCCGCCATGTGCACCTCGCAAAATAGAGCAAGCATGTTCCATTGGCCAGGCCGCTGAGGTATCAACATTCTCTCCGCCGCCAGGTTCGACCTGTGCCTGTCCACGTGCACGAGCCGAGTACAAGATAAAGCACTGGACTCGCCGAGGCTCGCGCTGTCCGACTCCCGAAGTGCATCGGCAATGCATGTTGCACTTGTAGTTCTGATGCACTGGATGTTGTTGGACACTCTGCCTATGATCATGACCTTCCGAACGCTCCCCTCTGCAGGCGTCATCGTCGCAAAACATCAATATTCAGATAGAGGTTGGAACACTTTGCAAACGTCAGTTGGCTGCATTTTCTTCTGCTGGTCGCTTGCGCGGATTGCCAAGACGTACTTTTGAGGAAGCGAGAGCGCCTTGGAGTCTAAATCGACCTGGCTTTTCTCAGCGACTCTCAAACCCATCGGCGTCTCGTCGTAAGATTGGCAGTCAATCACCTGCTGAATCTTGATATCGGCTGAGCTCGAACTCCTTCCAATTGCACCCATGATCGATTTTCTTACCAGTCGGTCTAGAGTCCAAGCCAGAGCACCCAATCTAGAAGTGTGTTGTCTGTAGCTGTCAACGCTCATGTCATACTGTGCTGATTTATCAGAAAGGGTCGTCCTCGACGCAATCGCGTCGCCAGTTAAAAAATATTTAGACAACGCACAAGGGACAACATTCGATACTTGAGCTTGCTGAAGGGCCAGAGCAACTGAGTCCCATATTGGGCGAGAGAGAAGACACGATTTAGGCTCAAAGGCCTCGTCCATTGAATTCTTTGAAACAAGCACGGGCTCTGGCCGACGAGACAAGGTAGCAAGTTGTTCATACTCTAGCTTTCTTTTTTGTTTGCCTGCCTCGCGGCCTCCTGCATGGCCGCCAATTGTTCGCCGCTCTTCCCTCGCGGCATCTCTCCACGAAGAAAACAAGATCACATCATTCGTACACAAACTATGTTTAAATGACAACATACACTATGGTGCGGTGAGCACTGAACAGAAACGGCAGAGGCTGTCTCTCGCAGCTCTCGTGCAGCACTTTCGCAACACTACTGGTATTTACCCTGATGCCGCGATGAGGGGGAGGAGGAGGGAAGCGAGTACAGCGATGTAGCAATTATGCCATAACCATAATTGCTACATCGCTGCAGTCAGGAAGCAGCCTCGTAGCTACATCGTTACAGTCAAGCAAATGCCTCATGGTGTTTGCCCCGTGGGAAACGCCATCAGCTGCCTCGTAGCTACCTCCGTGTTCGAGCTGCCTCCACTCCCCTCCCCCTTCCCTCTCATCGTCCATCACCACTCCCTACTTCATTTCCTCTGCCTTAAACAAAAGATACACACGCCCTGCGATATTGTGTCTTGGGGCTTTTTAAAAAGGTGTCCTACGATTTTCAGACATGCCTTTTTGAAGCCTTTTTGAAGCTCTTCTTGTCGCTCAACGCACACTAGGATTTTATTAAAGGGAGCCTTTTTGGAACCTTTTTGGAAGTTCCCCCTGTTCAAGAGTTTAGCAGCGCCCCGAACTATAATGCTAGAGCGCGCATCTGTCTTCCTCCTCCCTCCCTCCCTCCCTCTTCCTCCTCCTCCGCCTCCTCGTCTTCCTCCTCCTCCTCCTCCTCCTTCTCCTCCTTCTCATCCTCCTCCTCCTCTTCCTCATCATCATCATCATCATCATCATCAGCAGCATCATCATCATCAGTAGCAGCAGCAGCCGCAGCAGCAGCAGCAACATCTTCATCGCCCTCGTCGTCGTCCTCCTCCTCGTCCTCCTCGTCCTCCTGCTCCTCCTCCTCCTCCTCCTCCTCCTCCTCCTCCTCCTTCTCCTCCTCCTCCTACTCCTCCTCCTCCTCTCTCGCCTTCTCCTCCGCTTCATCCTCCCCCTCCCCCCCTCCTCCTCCTCCCTCCCTCCCTCCTTCCTCCTCGTCCTCCTCCTCCTCATCCGTCTCCTCCCTCCTCCTCATCCGCATCCTCATCCGCATGCTCAGATTCCTCCTCCTCCGCCTCCCTCAATATCATCATCAGCATCATCAGCATCATCCTCAGCATCATCAGACTTGTCCTCCTCCTCTGCCTCCTCCTTCTCCTCCTCCTCCTCCTCCTCCTCCTCCTCCTCCTCCTCCTAGTCATCATCATCATCATCATCATCATCAGCATCATCATCATCATCATCATCAGCATCATCAGCATCATCATCATCATCATCATCATCATCATCATCATCATCATCATCATCATCATCATCATCATCATCATCATCATCATCATCAACAACAACATCACATCAACATCAACATCAACATCACCATCATCACCATCTGCATCAGCTCCCCAGGCTGAGGGCGCCCTCCGCGGCCGAGGCGAGCGCCTGGCTGGACGCCCTCGAGGCGGCCGCCCGCAGCCGCGGCCTGGCCGCCCGCGAGGCGGAGGGCCTGGACGAGCAGCAGGCACGGCTCCGCCCTGGTGCTGTCGATCCCTTCTCGCGCCGCGATGCCTGGGCCTCCTCCTCCTCCCTCCCTCCCTCCTCCCTTCTCCTCCTCCTCCCCCTCTCCTCGTCCTCGTCCTCCTCCTCCTCTCCTCCTCCTCTTCTTCCTCTCCTCCTCCTCTCCTACTCCTTCCTCCTCCTCCTCCTTACTCATCGTCGTCCTCCTCCTCCTCTCCTCCTCCTCCTCCTCCCTCCTCCTCCTCTTCCTTCTCCTCGTCCTCCTCCTCCTACTCCTCGTCCTCCTTCTCTCCCTATTCTTCTCTCCTCTCCTCCTCCTCCTCCTTACCTCCTCTCCTCCTCTCCTCCTCACTCCTCCTCCTCCTCGTTCCTCCTCGTTCCTCCTCATTCCTCCTCATTCCTCCTCCTCCTCCTCCTCCTCCTCATCCTCCTCCTCCTCCTCGTTCCTCCTCGTTATCCTCGTCTTCCTCCTCCTCCTCCTCCTCCTCCTCCTCCTCCTCCTCCTCCTCCTCCTCCTCCTCCTCCACGAGAAGGAGGAGGAGGAGGAGGAGGAGGAGGAGGAGGAGGGGGAGGAGGAGGAGGAGGAGAAGGAGGAGGAGGATGAGGAGGAGGAGGAGGAGGAGGGGGAAGAGGAGGACGAGGAGGCGGAGGAGGAAGAGCAGGGCAACTGCTTCTGGCAGCCTCGCAGCAGCAGTTATGTAGCTTCAGGCAGTCATTAATGGCGGAGGAGGAGGAGGAGGAGGAGGAGGAGGAGGAGGAAGGCGGCACTGCCTACCGCTGGCCCCTTTGCCCGGCAGGGTTGGAGGGCCCTGGCGATCGGGGGGGGGGGGGCAGGCATTTCGTCGCAAGGAGGATCCCTTCTCGCGCCGCGACGCTTGGGCCCTCCTCCTGCTCCCTTCTCCTGCTTCCTCCTCCTCCTCCTCCTCCGTCCTCCGCCCGGTCCTCCTCCTTTCTCCTCCTCGCCCAGGCGAGGAGAGGAGGGAAGCGGGGAGGAGGAGAGGTCCAAAGCCGGACGCACCAACGATGTTGCAGGACACCCTCAGGACTCCCTCCCTCCATTTTTCCTCTTCAGAGGTCCCTTGAATGATTTGTGCTCACGGTGGGAAATGCCCCGTTGGAAGACAGCAGTCGAAGAATCCTCAGTCGTGCCAACACACCACTCCTGTGACTGAACGACGCGAATCAACGATGCCCGACGATCCTGGATCGCACCAGAAGGCCGTTCTTGGACCTTCAGCACCGCGAGTGAACGTGACTGTGACGTCCTGCAGTGCTGAGTCTTGCCAGAACGCGATTCCTGGGACGTCAACCATGAGAATATTTGAAGCTGCAGTTGCGTTGTAGCACAGCTGCGCGCGGGGCCAGTGCAAGGGCCACATGTTTGAAGAGGAGCCGCCCTCGGTCCGTGAAGTTCCTTCAAACTGTTGAGGCGGATGCGCGCGGCGCTGAGGCGAGAGCCACACTTTGAAGATCAGCCGCCCTCTATCCGGCATGTGTTCTGCAGGCTTGCAGACGTAATGCGCGCGGTGCTCAAGCTGGAGCCACATCTTGAAGCAGGCGCCCTCCATCCGTGAAGCTCTTGCACGCTTTTCAGGCGAATGCTCGCGGCGCTAGGGCGAGAGCCACAGTGTGAAAGCTACCCGCCTCCATCCGTGAATCTCTGGCAAACTTTTGAGGCGATTGTGCGCGGAGCTCAGGCGAGAGCCACACTTGGGAGCAAACAGCGCCGTCCATCCGTTCATTGTCGGCAAACGTTCAAAACGAATGCGCTCGGCGTTACGGCAGGAACCACGTTTTGAAAAGGAGCTGCCCTCCATGTGGAGCTCCTGCAAGTATTTGAAGCGAATGTGCGCGGCGCTGAAGGAACAGTCACATTCTGAAAACCGCCTTCCATCCGTGAAGCTCTTGCACAGTTTTAAGCATGAGGAACATGAATGGCGAGGAAGTCTCAGGCGAAACGCCGGGCCCGCCCTACGGACACGTCTCGGGGTGCGACAGGAGGGAGTTATTCATCAGGAAAAGGCATGGAGGAGCAGGCGGGGGAGGAAGAGGAGGAGGAGAAAGGGGGAAGGAGAAGGGGGAGGAGGGATGAGAAGGAATGGGAGGAGGAGGAGGAGGAGGAGGGGGAGGAGGAAGAGGAGGAGGGGGAGAAGGAGGAGGGGGAGAAGGAGGAGGAGGAGGAGGAGAAGGGAGAATCAGGCTAAGTCCAAGATGCATCAGTGATGCTGCAACGCACCCTCCCGTCCCAGGTCCCCATCCACATACAGTGCCGGTTTGAATACATGCTCCGCGTGCGGATCATGTATTAAACATGCAGGGATTCAGCATTAAAAACAACGATGAGCTCATGCACCATATGTTAAAAAAAAATGTTTAAAGATCCTGTGTCACAAAATCATGTAGCAAAAAAACCATATGTTTAAAGATCCTATGTTTAAAGATCCTATGTCTCAAAAACTGCCCTGTACGTCCCTGGGTGACTGCCTTTCCGCTTCAAGAGGTCCCCCGTGAGGAGCCGGCGCCCCGTGCCCTTGCCATTCGGGCGGCAGCCCCTTTCTGTGAGAGTGAGTCCACTGCCCTGCACCCTCCCAGCGCGTAGTGGGGGGGGAGGGGGAGGAGGGGGAGGAGGAGGAGGAGGAGGAGGAGGAGGAGGAGGAGGAGGAGGAGGAGGAGGAGGGGGGAGGAGGAGGGGGAGGAGGAGGAGGAGGGAGGAGGAGGGGAGGAGGGGGCAAGGAGAAGGGGAAGGAGGAGAAAGGGAGGAGACTGCGCAAAGGTATGACAGTGCAGCTCGACGAGGGATCCGGCGTGATCGTCGTTCGAGATCGGCCCGCCCTGCCTCCGTGCAGGTGTTGAACGTGTCAACGTTTCCAGAGGAACAGCAGCAGGAGGAGGAGGAGGAGGAGGGGGAGGAGGAGGGGGAGGAGGAGGGGGAGGAGGACGAGGAGGTGTGTGTATACGTTCGTAGTTCCAAACGAGGGCGCCGCCTTGCAGAGCCCTCTTGCAAACGGCCACCCCTCCCTGCCTCAAGCTGCCGGGGCTGTTGCCGAAGACGAGGCTCCGCGGCGCGGAGGCGAGCGCCCCGTGTCGAGAACGGCCCGGCGCCCCTCCCCGAGGCGGTTGCGGACGGACGTGCGAGGCGGAGGCGGAGGAGGACGTGCGAGGCGGAGGCGGAGGCGGAGGAGGAGGAGGAGGAGGAGGAGGAGGAGGCGACAGCTCCGCTTTGAGAGCGTCTCGCCCTCCGGCCTGGAGGCTGCGGCAGACGTCAGGCCTCGGGAGCCTCCGTGGGGCGGACGCCTCGGGCGGAACGCCCAGCCCGCCCTGCCGACACTCACACGACGCGAAGATCGGGACAAAATCGGATCGGGATAACTCGAAATCTCTGAGAATCGGCGGGTTTGGAGGATGTATTGGGCGCCGCGGCCGCTCCAGAGCGTTCCGGAACGCTCTGAGAGCGCTCTGGAACGCTCTGGAGCGATGTATCCCGATCCTGGCCCTGTTTTAATCGGGGTGAGGGGGGGCGAATGGTCGTACACTGTCTTCGGGTGCGCCGCTGTTGTGGGATTCCGCCGCGCGGATTCTGCTTCGTTGTGTTTGCTGTCGTCTGCGCGTGGCCCGCCTAGCTTTTACCGGAAGAGGTTCGCTCTCGCCCCGCAGACCAACAAAAAAATGTGTTTGCCGTCGTCGCCCTCGCCCGCGACCCGCCCGCGACCCACCCAGCGACACACCCCGCGACCCACCCTGCGACCCGCCCGCGACCCACCCGCTACCCACTTGCGACCCATCCACACTGCTTTGACGGAAATTCGGCGCCTGTGGCGGGCTCGTTGTGTCATGTGGGCAAAGCGCTTGCGGCGTTTTTTCATAGCTTCGCAAACTGCCGACGACCCCGCCGCCTCCTCACTCTTATCCCCAACTGCCAGGTGATCGACATGCGCGAGACAACACACCGACAGCCACAGGAGGTTCTTCCCGCTCCACGATCATTATGATCCAGAGAAGCTTGAGGCAGTCGCAATCGCCACCATCACCCCCGGTCTCAAGGAGACGATGCGTAAAGATCGCCGCGTGCTTCGGACGAAGGCTGGCGGAGGGCAGCCGTCGTCGCCGGAGGAGGAGGATTGAAGAGAATAGTTGAGAAACGGAGAGGATGAGGATGAGGATGAGGATGAGGATGAGGATGAGGATGAGGATGAGGATGAGGATGATGATGATGATGATGATGATGATGATGATGTTGCTGATGATGATGGTGATGATCATGATGATGATGATGATGATGATGATGATGATGATGATGTTGATGCTGCTGATGATGATGATGATGATGATGATGATGATGATGATGATGGTGATGGTGATGGTGATGGTGATGGTGATGGTGATGATGATGGTGATGATGCTGCTGCTTCTGATGATGCTGATGCTGATGCTGCTGCTGCTGCTGATGCTGATGCTGCTGCTGATGCTGATGCTGGTGCTGATGCTGATGCTGATGCTGAGGAGGATGCGGTTGATGACGACGACTGCCTCCGTGCCTCCCCGCGGCTCCCGCGCCCGCTCCCCCGCCCCCCCGCGGCCTCCGCACGCTCCCCCGAGTGGAGAGGCGGAGGCGCCCTCGCCGCGGACGGCGAAGGCCCCGAGCCCAGCGCTGGCGGCGACGCCGGGCGACCAGGACTCCGCCACGCGCAAGGGGGGGCGAAGTCCTCCTCCTCCTCCTCCTCCTCCTCCTCCTCCTCCTCCTCCTCCTCCTCCTCCCCCTCCTCCTCCTCCTCCTCCTCCTCCTCCTCCTCCTCCTCCTCCTCCAGATTTCGTAATAAAGGGAGGGGGGTCTCATTTCGGGGGGGGGTCTCTTCCAGGCCATCTTGGAGGGCCTGGGGGGTCTGGGGACGATGTTTTGGAGGGTTCTCCCATGGGGGGGGGTCCGAAATGGCTTGTCTTGGAGGGTCCAGAGCCCCTCCCTTTTATTACGAAATCTGGAGTATCCAGACGGGGGGGGGGTTCACCATTTTCGGCCTCTGGGGGCCCTCGCCGGGCCTCGGGGCCGCCAAAAAGCGCTTCAGGAGGAGAAGCCGGTCCCGGGGAATGGGTCGAGGCCTCTGGGGGTCGACGTTGTGAGAAAATCATGATGCGGGCCCATCGGGGTGCCCCGACCGTCGAACGCGATGCGATAGTAGCGTGTTGCGCGCTTGGGTTTGGTCGCTCCGCGGCCACCAAACAGCCGCGCACCAAAGGTCACCCCTTACCCAGGGTCACTCTTGCGAGTAGCCGTAAGTCGGGCCTGTCCCTCTACAGGGGGAATAGTCAAAAATAGTCAAAAAATAGTCTGGGGATTATTTTTGGGGTATTTTTGGGCGGCTTTGGGGTACTTTTGGGGTATCTGTTATTTTTCGTCGAAAATCCAACTGTGGGGGGGGCCCGACTTAGAGTAGCCGACCTCGGAACTCGTCCTGGAGGGCCTCCGCGGGGAAGGCCTGCACGATGGTCTTGGCCAGCTTCGCCTTCACGGTGGCGACTTCGCCATACCCGGACATGCGACGTCCTAGTTTTCTCAGGACGGCGTCCCCCGAAGTCCCGACCCTTTCCCCGGGGCCGGTTCTTCCTCCCGAGTCGTCGTTTGACGGCGTTGGGGCCCAGCGAGGGCCCCCAGGTGCCGAAAACATCGAAAAACCGTCGCCATCTTTCGTTTGGGGAGTATTTTTCACTCTTCGTCGAAAATCCCCCTGTCGGGGGACACGCCCGACATAACAGCAGCACGCTACAGTCGGACCGAGACCAGAAGGACAGCCTGGAAGAGCGCGAGGCCCGCCGCTATAGCCAGAGCACCAGCATGCACGAGAACAGCCAACTGAGCACGAAAAACATCAGGGTGCCCTCCCGGGTCATGCCTGGGGTGACGATTTTGCCATACCTTTCGCGCTTCCCGGCGCGGGTCGCCTGCTTCTGGCGGGTCAGGGGCAGCGAGGCGCGGGGACGGGCCCAGGGCCTTCGAGGTTCGAGCTCTGCGGGGCTCGGGGGGGGGGGGGCTCCTCCTCCGCCTCCGCCCTCTCTCTCCGCCTCTCCCTCTCCTCCTCCTCGCTCCTCTCTCCTTCCTCCTCCTCCTCCTCCTTCGGCCCTCCTCCTCTCCTCCTCCTCTCGGCCCTCCTCCTCTCTCGGCCCTCCTCTCCTCCTCCTCCTCCTCCTCCTCCTCCTCCTCCTCCTCCTCCTCCTCCTCCTCCTCCTCGGCCCTCCTCCTCCTCCTCCTCCTCCTCGACGTCTTCGCTGGTTCGCTGCGGTGTTCCAGCCTCGGGGGTGCTCTCCAGCGGCTGCGCATCGCCGAGGGGCGTCCGGGGGGGGGGCCCGGATCGTCCAGCGCGGCCGCCGGAGATGCGAGTTGTGACCCGAGAGCAGGGCGACGGCGAGGAGGAGGAGGAGGAGGAGGAGGAGGGCCGAGGAGGAGGAGGAGGAGGAGGAGGAGGAGGACGAGGAGGAGGACGAGGAGGAGGAGGACGAGGAGGAGGAGGAGGAGGAGGAGGAGGAGGGGGAGGAGGAGGCGGAGGCGGAGGAGGAGGAGGAGGCGGAGGAGGAGGGCCGAGGAGGAGGGGGAGGGAAAGGGGTAGGAGGAGGAGGAGGAGGAGGAGGAGGAGGAGGATCATGAGGGGGGGGTAGGCTCAAGAGGGGAACGCGTCGACTCCCGAACGCCAGACTCACCGCCGATAGAGGCACGATCGCTCGCCCCGCCCCGGAGCGCGCGGCTTCTCCACCGAGGTCTTGTCGCCGACTCGTCGGCGATGCACCGCTGGCCCACAGCTTGAGGTTGATCCCCCCGGGATTGTCCCTCCGTGCAGCCAGACCTGGGTATAAGATCGAGGTCGGTTCGGGGAGGGTGCCCTCGTGTTCGCCGTGCTTGCTGGATATTCTTGCGCATCCCTGGGCGGGGTACCCTTGGATGTTCTATGTGTGTTTGGGCCGACGGAGGGCCTCGTGTTCTTGGACGATGTCCTTCTGTCCTAGGTCCGACTGCAATCAGAACGAGACCCCAAAAAGGGAGGAATAGGAGAATGGAGGAGGAGGGAGGAGGAGGAGGAGGAGGAGGAGGAGGAGGAGGAGGGAGGAGGAGGGAGGAGGAGGAGGAGGAGGAGGAGGGGGAGGGAGAGGGGTAGGAGGAGGAGGAGGAGGAGGAGGAGGAGGAAGAGGAGGATGTAGCGCTGATGCCTTGAGGGTAGGCATAACCCTGTAAAGTCGGATGGTGCACAAGGGGTCACCCACCCTTGGAACGGTAGGACCGTTGCAGGCACGTGGTACGAGTGTCAACATACCACTAGTCAGCCACCTCAGTTGTGATATACGGTAATCCTCCCTCAGCTTGTGAGCCAGAGGCGTTGGAGCGTATCTGCACACGCCATAGGCGGCTGTGTTTGAGAGGCTACGTCATCATCACCTCCTGCTGGTTTGGATGAGGCGGCGGAGTGAGGATGTCAAGGAAATGAGTGGGGGGGCACTCAGACTACGCAGCGCTGAATGCGCGTGCGTGAACGTGCGGTAGGGTGCAACCAGGGTATAGGTGGATGGTATGTGTGGACAGCGTAAGCCCAGGCTACCTTTGTACGGCATCTTAGGTTAGACAGGGGACACCTCGGTGGCCCGTGTCGCCATGTACCGTACAGGTGAGAAGTCATGTTGCATGTCCCTCCGCCAGAGCAGAGGATGAGCTGTCAGCCGCCAGAATCGCGTTATACGCTGGCTCCCCTACCATGTCGAAAGCGGGACGGCTCCATCCCTTCGGGGGCACACACGGGCCTGCCCTGCCGCGGGGAGGAGCGCCTTCCCGCTGGTGAAGGGGGGAAGGCACATTATGACAGTTGAATCGGTATAACGACATAATAAAATAAAAGTCTCAAAATGTCATGAGATATAATAAATAACTTCAAAATTTTCAAATGGAAATTATATAAAATATTACCAACATAAAAAAATAAATAAACTCCACAGCAGGGCAGGGGACATTGCCCCGCCGCAGGCTGGGACGCCACCCGAAAAGTGCCCCGGGGGGGGCCTGCTGCACCGCAGGCGCGCCACCGCCCCAGGCTTGACGCGCAAGGGCAACGCTCAGCCAGGACGGTTGACCACCCTGAGGGTGAACCGGGCTGCTCCACAGCCCGCCGCCGAGGTCGCCGCTGGCCTCGGGACAGCCGGGACCTGCTCCACCGTGCAGCCGGCCTCCGGCCTCCTCCTCCTCCTCCTCCTCCTCCTCCTCCTCCTCCTCCTCCTCCTCCTCTTCCTTCCCCTCCTCCTCCCCACGAAGGCGCCGCTGGCGAGGGCGCCAGCAGCGGAGCAGCGTGGCGAAGCGGGGCAAACGCCCACCTTTCCGCTCCGAGCTTCGGCCTCGTGAACAGGGCAGTGCCTGGGTGTGCCCGGCCCATCCTCGGAGCAGCGGGGCGGCGCGGAAGTGCGTGGCACGTTCGTGGCTCAGTGCTTGGCTTGCGCGCCAGAGGAGTTGGAGGTTCAGGGCACCTGCCGGAGGCGGTTGCAATTGAGACGCTGTGACTTTCTCATCTCTTGCCCTCACACTCTGCAGAAGGCTGAGTAAAGTCATGCGTGAGACGAGTGGGGGCACACATGCGACAGAACTCTGAGAGCGCGTGCGTACTCGAGCGACAGATGCGCAACGGGGTACGCCTGGCCCCCCAATTCGCAACTCCGCGGTGCTGACGTGGTGGCTGATCTGACAAAAGGTATAGAACCCCCCCGACAGTTGACTCTTCCGCCACTTTTAGATAGCACAAATGGCTGATAATGGGTTGCATGTGAGATCTTCTCTTCACCTCCCGCAACCCGGCATACCAGCAGCGGAACAACGTGGCGAAGCGGAACAAACGCCCGCATTTCCACCCCGAGCTTCGGCATCATTAACAGGACAATGTTTGGGTGTGCCAGCCTATCCGAGGACGTACTGCGCTGGCCGAGGCAGCTGTCCCGTGGGACGCTAGCCCATCCTGGCCTCCAAGTTCGCAACTCCGCGGAGATGACAGGGGCGCTGATCTGACAATAGGCGTAGATCCCCCCAACGCTGACGATTCAGGGACCCCGAGAGGTCCTCAAGAGGCCATCTGGATATCTTTGCGGATTCCTCTGGGAGCTCGCTCGGGGCCCAAGAGAAGCCCCGAGCGAGCTCCCAGAGGCCCCCCCAAGGGCCCCGAGGAGGGGCCCTCAAGAGCGCCACGAAAAGACATTCAGTTCACCGTGGCCATCTGGATAACTTTTCGGGGGCCTCGCTCGGGGCCCGAGACGGCCCCAAACGGGCTCCGCGAGGCTCCTCGGGGCCTCCGAGGCATTTCCAACCGCGCGACGCGTGAGAAGTGGGGAGGTGTGAGCGCGCGGGACGGCCCGCCTTGCCGCCGGCCTGTGCCCTTGAGAGATTTGCCTTGCGACGAGGGCTAAATTGCAGAATCTGTGGACGCACGACGCACCGACGTTAACGACCACGACGCCGACGACGAGGAAGGAAGAGAAGGAGGAGGAGGAGGAGGAGGAGGAGGAGGAGGAGGAGGAGGAGGAGAAGGAGGAGGAGGGGGAGGAAGAGGCGGAGGGGTGGGAGGAGAGGAGGAGGAGGAGGAGGGAGGAGGAGGAGGAGGAGGAGAGGAAGGAGGGGAGGCGGAGGAGGAGAGGAGGAGGAGGTGGAGGAGGAGGAGGAGGGAGGTGGAGGAGGAGGAGGGGGAGGGTTAGGGGAGGGGGAGGAGGAGGAGGAGGAGGAAGGAGGAGGAGGTAGGAGGAGGAGGAGGAGGAGGAGGAGGAGGCGAGGAGGACGAGGAGGACGTGGAGGACAAGGAGGAGGAGGAGGAGGAGGAGGAGAGGAGGAGGAGGAGGAGAGGGAGGAGGAGGGAGGAGGAGGAGGAGGAGGTGGAGGTGGGCGGGAGGGCGGAGTGAGGAGGAGGAGGAGGAGGACGAGGAGGAGGAGGAGGAGGAGGAGGGGGTGTGGAGGGGTGCAGGTGGAGGAGGAGGAGGAGGAGGAGGAGGAGGTGGAGGGAGTAGGAGGAGGAGGAGGGGAGGAGGAGGAGGAGGGGAGGTGGGAGGGGGGGGGGAGGAGGAAGGAGGTAGGAGGAGGAGGAGAGAGGAGGAGGAGGAGGAGGAGGGAGGAGGAGGGAGGTGGATGTGAGGAGGAGAGGGAGGAGGAGTGGAGCAGGAGCAGGAGCAGCAGGTGCAGAGGGGAGGTGGTGGAGGAGGAGGAGGAGGAGGAGGAGCAGGAGGAGGAAGGGCAGGAGGAGGAGCAGGAGGAGGAGCAGGAGTGGAGGAGGAGCCTCCTGGGAGGCCCCTCGGCAGGGCTAGGCCGTGGCCACCCCATGCCCGCCGCAGGACGAGCCCGAGGCGGAGGCACGCCTCGCGGGCTCCCCCGCCGGCGGCGAGCTCCAGTGCGCGCCCCTGTGCAGCGAGCGGTGCGGCGGCGGCGCGGCGGCGGCGGCGGCGGCGGCGGCGGCGGCGGCGGAGGAGGAGGAGGAGGAGGAGGAGGAGGAGGAGGAGGAGGAGGAGGAGGAGGAGGAGGAGCGAGGTGGAGGAGGAGGAGGAGGAGAGCGCGGCGGCGGCCAGGCCAGCCAGGGCCCCCCAACGGGGGCCCCTAGGGGCCCAACTCCCAGGCCCCCTCGAGCAACGAAAGAAAATCCCGGCGGGAGGTGCGTCGCTGCCTGCTGCCTCTATAGGGGCCTCCGCCGGACCTCGGGAGGGTCAAGCAACGACTCGGGATGAGGAGCCGGTCCTGGGGAATGGGTCGAGGCCTCTGGGGGTCGACGTCAGGAACAAGTCATGACGTCGGGGGTCTGGGATCATAGATTTCCCCTTATTCTTGTCGGAGGATTTCCCTGTCGGTCGTTGAGAGTAGGTATTTTGGGGGATTCCTGGGTTCCAATATACACTCGGCACCTTCCTACTTCCAAGAGTCCAACGGTTGTCCCTCTTCCCTCTTCAGGGAGCGGACTGAAGCCCGATCTACGTCAACGCTCTCCTATCCCACACATGCGACCACGTGATTTTTTCAGGACGGTGTCCCTGGAAGTCCCGACCCTTTCCCCGGGGCCGGCTTGTCGTCCTGAGTCGTTTTTTGACGGTCCTGGGGCCCGGCGAGGGTCCCCAGGGGCCGAAAATAGCGAAAAACCTTCGTCCTGATTTTTTTACGACGCGATCATGTTTGGGTTCCATCTTTCTACCCACTTCTTCCGTCCGACGCGGGTGAGCGTTCTCGCCTCGGGGTCTCCGACGCTCCAAGACGGCCCGAAGGGGCCCCATGGGGAGCCCCAAGACGGCCCCCAGGGCCCGAAGACGGCCCCCTAGGGCCCCAAGACGGCTGCGGCCAGGCCAGCGGCGCGTCGTCGTCGTCGTCGTCCCCAGCGCTCCGATGTCGTGATTCTCTCGCAATCCCAGACCAGACGTGATCGCGTCGTGCAACAGATTATGCTACCGAGGAGCCCCTCATACTTCATTCATATCTGATAGATGTGGCCAACATCACTGCTAACACTTAGACCACTGGTGAGGCTACCATCACTACTATAGGGACAGACCAGCGGGCCTTTTGGACAATCTCCACGTGGACATTGTGTTCCCGTGCGACGAACACGACAGCCTCGATCTGGCCACGACCATTAGCGGCAACCACGAAGCCGCGCGCGGTCCAAAACGCGGGGACCAGATGTTTCAGCATTGCCGGATAGATCTGCGTTCAACGAGCCAGATCGCAAAAATTTTGGTCGTATTGCGCATCGACTTCGGGAAAATGCCACGCGCGCTACGCCCTTGTGTGCTATGGCCTGGACAGACGACGCGCATAGCGGCCGTGGTCAGGGACCACCCCCTGTCGCACCCCTTACGGTGTCGAGGAAGTGGCACACCTGCTGTGGCCTGGACGACCGGGGCGCATAGCGGCCGCGCTCACAGACAGCTCCTCGCGCACCCTTATGGTGTCGAGCAAGTGCAACGCCTGCTATGCTTGGATGCCTGGGGCGCATAGCGGCCGCGCTCAGGGACCACCCCCTGCGCACCCTTTATGGTGTCGAGTAAGTGGGCCTGGGCGACCGGGGCGCATGGCGGCCGCGCTCAGGGACCACCCCCAGCGCACCCCTTATGGTTTCGAGAAAGTGCCACGCCTGCTGTGGCCTTGGCGACTGGGGCGCATAGCGGCCGCGCTCAGGGAAAGCTCCTCGCGCACCCCTTATGGTGTCGAGAAAGTGCAACACCTGCTATGCCTGGACGACCGGGGCGGGGCGCATAGCGGCCGCGGTCAGGGGCCACCCCCTGCGCACCCCTTATGGTGTCGAGAAACTGGCACGCCTGCTGCGGCCTGGACGACCGGAGCGCATAGCGGCCGCACTCAGGGAACACCCCCTTCGCACCCCCTACTGTGTCCAGAAATTGTCACGTCTGCTATGCCCTGGACGACGGGGGCGCACAGCAGCCGCGCTCAAGGCCCACCCCTTGCGCACCCCCTTATGGTGTCGAAAAAATGCCACGCCTGCTGTGGCCTTGACGACAGGGCCGCATAGCGGCCGCAGTCAGGGACCCCCCCTGCGCACCCCCTAAGGTGGTTGTACATGCGTGTATGTATGATGAGTAACACGCGCCAGGTGGCATCCCTCTCCTCCCTGCGTGCAGTGTGTCTGTCTGTTTGTTTGTTTGTTTGTTTGTTTGTTTGTTTGTTTGTTTGTTTGTGTGTGTGTTTGTGCGTTTGTGTGTGTGTGTGCGTGTGCGTGTGCGTGTGCGTGTGCGTGTGCGTGTGCGTGTGCGTGTGTGTGTATGTTTTTCCCTCCCGCCCGCGCTGGGCCTCCTCTCTCCTCCCGCGTGCCCTGCGGCTTAATTTACGTTTTGTGTGACCCACTAATTCCACATCGCCGGAGCAGTCCCTCTGCCCAGCCGCCGACGCAAAAAGTGTGCGCGTGTGCATGTGTGTGTGTTTGTGTGTGTACGTGTGCGTGTTTGTGTGTGGTTGTGGTGTGTGAGTGTGTGGTGTGTGTGTGTGTGTGTGCTGTGCTGTGCTGTGCTGTGCTGTGTTGTGCTGTGCTGTGGCGTGGCGTGGCGTGGCGTGGCGTGGCGTGGTGTGGCGTGGCGTGGCGTGGTGTGGCGTGGCGTGGCGTGGCGTGGCGTGGTGTGGTGGTGTGGTGGTGTGGTGTGGCGTGTTGTGTGTTGTGTGTTGTGTGTTGTATGTTGTGTGTGTTGTGTGTGTTGTGTGTTGTGTGTGTTGTGTGTGTGTTGTGTGTTGTGTGTGTTGTGTGTTGTGTGTTGTGTGTGTTGTGTGTGTTGTGTGTTGTGTGTGTGTTGTGCGTGTTGTGTGTGTGTTGTGTGTGTCACGTGGGTGTCACGTGGCGTGCGGCTGTTCGGTCTCCAGGGGCCCTCGCTGGGCCCCAGCGCCGTGCAAACGACCTGGGTTCGTTGCGGGAAGTACCCGGCTGAGAGTCTTCAGCCGTGCCAAAAAAAAAACAGTTCCTTGGACTTCAACGCAGCGAGTCAGTGTGAACGCTGCGTCCTGACAGTCCTCAATGGTGCCAGGATTCGCTTGCCGGGTTTTTGAAGTCTACGAGCCCGCGAAGCTGTTGCAAAACTTTTGAGACGAGTGCGCGTGGCGCCAAGGCTTATGTCGGGCGTGTCCCCCTACAGGAGGATTTTCGACGACAAATAAAAGACACCCCAAACATACCCCAAAAAGGTCAAAGATAATCAAGTTATCCCAGAGCGACCCTACCTAGGAGTTGGAGCCCCTAGGAAATCAGCATTAGTAGTAACAGTAAAGCTAAGCTAAAGCTAAGCTAAAGCTAAGCTACAGCTAAGCTGAAGCTAAGCTAACACTAAGCTGAAGCTAAGCTAAGGTTAAGCTAAAGCTAAGCTGGAGCTAAGCTAAAAACTAAGCTAAAACTAAACTAAAGCTAAGCTAAAAGCTAAGCTAAAGCTCAGCTAAGGCTAAGCTAACACCAAGCTAAAGCTAAGCTAAAGCTAAGCTGAAGCTAAGCTACAGCAAAGCTAAAGCTAAGATAAAGCCAAGCTAAAGCTAAGCTAAAACTAAGCTAAAAGCTAAAGCTAAGCTAAAGCTAAGGTAAAGCTAAGCTAAAGCTAAACTAAAGCTAAGCTAAAGCTAAGCTAAAGCTAAGATAAAGCTAAGATAAAGCTAAGCTAAGCTACAGCTAAGATAAAGCTAAAGCTAAGCTAAAAGCTAAAGCTAAACTAAAGCTAAGTTAAAGCTAAGCTAAAGCTAAGCTACAGCTAAGCTAAAGCTAAGATAAAGCCAAGCTTAAGCTAAAGCTAAGGTAAAGCTAAGCTAACGCTAAGCTAGAGCTAAGCTAAAGCTAAGCTAGAGCTAAGCTAAAGCTAAGCTGAAGCTAAGCTAAAGCTAAGCTGAAGCTAAGCTGACGCTAAGCTAGAGCTAAGCTAAGCTAAGCTGAAGCTAAGCTAAAGCTAAGCTAGAGCTAAGCTAAAGCTAAGCTAAAGCTAAGCTAAAGCTAAGCTAAAGCTAAGCTAAAAGCTAAGCTAGAGCTAAGCTAAAGCTAAAGCTAAGCTAGAGAGCTAAGCTGAAGCTAAGCCAACGCTAAGCTAGAGCTAAGCTAAAGCTAAGCTAAAGCTAAGCTGAAGCTAAGCTAGCTAGCTAAGCTAAAGCTAAGCTAGCTAAGCTAGAAGCTGAAAGCTTAAGCTTAAGCTGAAGCTAAGCTAAGCTAGCTAAGCTGCAGCTAAGCTAGAGCTAAGCTGCAGCTAAGCTGAAGCTAAGCTAAAGCTAAGTTGAAGCTAAGCTGAAGCTAAGCTAAAGCTAAGCTAACGCTAAGCTAAAGCTAAGCTAAAAGCTAAGCTAAGCTAACTAAGCTAAAGCTAAGCTAAGCTGGGTGAACCCAGGGGGCGCAACTGGGGGAACCGCCCAGGGCGTTTAACATTGCCCGGCCCTTTTAAGCAAAGAGAGTAAGAACCCTTCTAGGCAGAGCCTAGGTAGGGACAAATAGACCCCATCTTTTTTTTTTTTTTTTGATTATTTTTGGAGTATTTCCCTATTTAGGCTCTGCCTAGAAGGGTTCTTACTCTCTTGGCTTAAAGGGCCGGGCAGTGGGAACCGGCCCTGGCGGTTCCCCCAGTATCCGCCCCGCGGTTCCCCCAGTTACGTCCCCTTGCCTTAGCGTTGCTTATCTCATCTTAGCTTAGTTTAGCCTAGCCTAGCTTAGCTTAGCTTAGCTTAGCGTAGATTAGCATTGCCTAGCTTAGCTTAGCTCAGCTTAGCTTAGCGCAGCGCAGCATTAGCAGAGCATAGGCAAAACCATGCGTGTGTTTGTGTGTGTGTGCGAAGGCAAAGCAAAAGCAAAACCAAGCAATTACGCTACCGAGGAGCCCCACATACTTAATTTAAATGTTTTGTGTTTGCTTATGTACATATATATATATATATATATATGCACAATCCTGCGTTCTGGGCCCTCGTCGCGAATGTTCCCTGCTAGGCTTTGCGCCAGTGTCGTGGATAGCGGCCGAGCTGAGAGACCACCCCCTGCGCACCCCCTGTGGTGTCGAGGAAGTGCCACGCCTGCTAGCCTTTGCGCCAGTGTCGTGGATAGCGGCCGAGCTGAGAGACCACCCCCTGCGCACCCCCTGTGGTGTCGAGAAAGTGCCACGCTGCTGCTTTGCGCCAGTGTCGTGGATAGCGGCCGAGCTGAGAGACCACCCCCTGCGCACCCCCTGTGGTGTCGAGAAAGTGCCACGCCTGCTAGGCTTTGCGCCAGTGTCGTGGATAGCGGCCGAGCTGAGAGACCACCCCCTGCGCACCCCCTGTGGTGTCGAGAAAGTGCCACGCCTGCTAGGCTTTGCGCCAGTGTCGTGGATGGCGGCCGAGGTGAGAGACCACCCCCTGCGCACCCCCTGTGGTGTCGAGAAAGTGCCACGCCTACTAGGCTTTGCGACAGTGTCGTGGATAGCGGCCGAGTGAGAGACCACCCCCTGCGCACCCCCTGTGGTGTCGAGAAAGTGCCACGCCTGCTAGGCTTTGCGCCAGTGTCGTGGATAGCGGCCGAGCTGAGAGACCACCCCCTGCGGCTGAGCTGAGCCGGCTTGGGCCAATGTGTTACATATCAGGATGCTCGAGGGTCAAAGACATGTGTCCCATATGTCGATCTGTGGAGCTCCCCACCCCATGCGCCGCCCTCTGGCGTCGAGGAACTGTTACGCCTGACACGCCCTGGAAGCCTGAAAGAGAGAGCGCCCCCAACTCCTGCCACACCCCTGCGAGCGTATCACGGATAGAGGCCGTTCTGAGGGACCACCCTCTGCGCACCCCCATGCGGATGTCGAGAAAGTGCCGCGCCTGCCACGCCCTGCGAGCGTCTCACGGATAGAGGCCCCGCTGAGGGACCACCTTCTGCGCACCCCCATGTGATGTCGAGAAAGTGCCGTTCCTGCTGAGGGACCACCCTCTGCGCCCCCCCAGCGGCGTCGAGAAAGTGCCGCGCCTGCCACGCCCTGCGAGCGTGTCACGGATAGAGGCCCCGCTGAGGACCACCCTGCGCACCCCCTGTGATGTCGAGAGATGCTGAGCCTGCCACGCCCTGGAGCGGTGTCCCGGATAGAGGCGGAGGGACCTGCGACCCCCCATGGTGTCGAGAAAGTGCCGCGCTGCCACGCTTTGCGAGCGTGTCACGGATAGAGGCCCCGCTGAGGGACCACCCTTTGCGCACCCCCTCTGGTGTCGAGAAAGTGCCGCTCCTGCCACGCCCTGCGAGCGCGTCACGGATAGAGCCCCGCTGAGGGACCACCCTCTGCGCCCCCCCAGCGGCGTCGAGAAAGTGCCGCGCCTGCCACGCCCTGCGAGCGTGTCACGGATAGAG
>CAUYUJ010000416.1:60000-102500 GCA_963575745.1 Prorocentrum cordatum
CTTGAGGTTTTCGTCGTCCGCCGCCCCAAGAATCCCAACCTCGGCTTCCGAGGGTCTTGCGTCCTTACCGCGCGCCCTCAGTAGGGTTTTTGACCGTAGATGCCCATGGTCGAGCGCCGTGTTTTGTACCCAGACCCCCGACGCAATGATTTTTTCATTACGTCGACCTCCAGAGGTCCCGACCCTTTCCCCATGACCGGCTTTGCATCCCGAGTCGTTTTTTGAGGCTCCCGAGGCCCGGTGAGGGCCCCCGGAGGCCGAAAATTAGGGAAAGCCCCCCGTCATGATCTGTTCATTACTCGAGGGGGTCTGGGTAACAGGACAAAGGTTGTTCGCCACTTTCGGCCCCCGGGGGCCCTCGCTGGGCCCTGGGAGCGGCCGGGAGCGGCTCGGGAGGAAGAGCCAGTCCCGGGGAGAGGGGTCGGGGCTTCCGCGAACGACTGCGACGGCGCGAAGCGTCGCGACAGCGCGAGCGGGCGACCGACTCCCAGACGTGCTCGCGTCGTACAAAAAATCGGGACGAAAGGTTTTGGGCTACTTTCGGCCCCGGGGGGTCCTCGCCGGGCCTCGGGGCCGTCAAGAAACGATCCGGGATGAAGAGCCGGTGCCGGGGGAAGGGCCGGGGCTTCCAGGGGCGCCGTGCTGAAAAACAAGAGTCAGGACGTCGCATGTCTGAGCCGCAGTCGAGCGACGCAAAAAAAACAAAAACGGGGTCGTCTGCGCCGACGTCCGTGCGTGAAGTTGCCCGCGTAGGGTCGCGCGTGAGGGCCCTCGTTTCCAGTGCGGCGTGCCGCGCTGGCGGCCCGCGAAGGCCACCGCGCAGGGTCGCCGTGCCATCTCGCATAAGCAATGCCCCTTGTTGGTCGTCGCTCCGCTGGTGCTCCGCCAGCTTTCGGACCCTGGCTGGGCTGCGCATCCAAGGGTTCCTTGCCCAGCGCCCTCACCGCAGCTGGCGCCCGCCTATACGTTCGGGCACCTCTGGGCAGCGCGTCGCTCCGCCGGTCCTGGCCCGCCGCGCCTCGGTGCGGCACGCCACGAGCTGGCCGATGCATCAGATCGAGGTCGGTGTTCGGGGAGGGCACCCCCAGTGTGCTTCGTGTTTTTTTTATGTCTTTGTGACTCCTGGGGGAGGGTACCCTCGAATGTTCTGCAGCTTGGCCGGCGGAGGATCTCATCTTCCATGTTCCTGGAGGATGGTCTTCTATCCGTGGTCCGGCCGTAGCAGAAGGTGCTCGCGGTGTTCCAGCCTTGGGAAACTCCCCAGTAGCTGCGCCACGCCGAGGGCGTTGTGGGTGTGCCCGGATCGTCCCGAACGGCCGCCAGAGAGCCGAGGTATGACCCGAAAGCCTAGGCACTCTCGCGCCGTGGAAAAGCGGCGGGAGGTTTTTGGATGTCTTCGGTCATGAGGGGCACCCGGGGCTGTCAAAAAACCACTCGCGGTGAAAACTTGGCCCCAGGGAAAGGGTCGGGACTTCTGGGGACCCTGTACAGTGTCATTGTTAATACATGCTCCGCGTGCGGATCATGTATTAATAATGCAGGGATTTAGTATTAAAAACAAAGATGAGTTCATGCATGAGTTTATTCATACATTAATCATGTATTAAAACTTCCAATATATTCAAACATCCTTTGTATTAAACACTGCCCTGTAGGTCGGACGGGGCTGGGACGAGGATCAATCCGTTCCAGAGCGCTGCGGAACACCCTCGCAGCGGAAGGCCCTCAGGGCGTTCCAGAACGTTCTGAGAAGGCCGCCGCGCCCGAGACATCCTCCAGAGCCGCCGGATCTCAGAGTTCTCGATTTTTTACTCCACCCGCATCTGTCCTCGTCCCGGCTTCGTCCCAGTGGGGCCTGCGTCCTGTCACGACGTCGCAGCTGCTCACAGCGTTTCGTCTGCGACGTCGCAGCCCAGACATGCGACGTCCTGATTTTTTCAGCACGGCGTCCCTGAAAGTCCCGACCCTTTCCCCGGCACCGGCTCTTCACCCTGCATCGTTGATTGACGGCCCCGAGGCCCGGCGAGGAGCCCCCGGGGCCGAAAGTAGCCCAAAACCTCTCGTCCCGATTTTTTTTACGACGCGAGCACGTCTGGGAGCAATACGGGGTCCCCAGAAGTCTCGACCCATGCCCTGGGACCGGTTTCTCATCCCGAGTCGTTCTTTGCTGGCCCCGGGGCCCGGCGAGGGCCCCTCGAGGCCGAAGAATAGGAAAAACCTCCTTCCTGCTTCTTTCAATGCGTTGGATCTCTGGGAATCCGCCTGTAGGAGAAGGAGGAGGAGGAGGAGGAGGTGGAGGAGGAGGAGGGGGAGGAGGAGGAGGAGAGGAGGAGGAGGAGGAGGAGGAGGAGGAGGAGGAGGAGGAGGAGGAGGAGGAGGGAGGAGGAAGGGAGAGGAGGAGGAGGAGGAGGTCGCAGTGGGTCGCTCGCTCGCGCTGTCGCGACGCGTCGCGCCGTCGCGCTGTGCTCGCGGCGTCGGCTCTCGGGGGCGGGGCCCGCGCGCGCGCGGCGCGCGGGGGCGGCGCGCGGGCCCTCCGAGGCTGGCCGGCCGTTTTGGGGGCCGTGGGCGCTGCGCGCTTCGCTCCTCCTCGCTCCTCGCTCCTCCTCCTCCTCCTCCTCCTCCTCCTCCTCCTCGCTCCTCGCTCCTCCTCGCTCCTCCTCGCTCCTCCTCGCTCCTCCTCGCTCCTCCTCCTCGCTCCTCCTCCTCGCTCCTCGCTCCTCCTCCTCCCTGTCCCGCCTCTGCACCACTCTCGCTGGCCTCTCCCCCTCGCCTCGTGGGCAGGCCGCCTCCCAGACCCCCGACGTAATGATTTTTTCATTACGCCGCCGCCGCCGCCCCAAGAATCCCAACCTCGGCTTCCGAGGGTCTTGTGTCCTTACCGCGCGCCCTCAGTAGGGTTTTTGACCGTAGATGCCCATGGTCGAGCGCCGTGTTTTGTACCCAGACCCCCGACGTAATGATTTGTTCATTACGTCGACCTCCAGAGGTCCCGACCCTTTCCCCATGACCGGCTTTGCATCCCGAGTCGTTTTTTGAGGCTCCCGAGGCCCGGTGAGGGCCCCCGGAGGCCGAAAATTAGGAAAAACCTCCCGTCATGATTTTTTCATTACTCGAGGAGGTCTGGGCTCGGAGCCCAGCCCCAACAAAAAGCCCCCAAAATACCCCCCCCAAAAAATACCCCCCCAAAAAATAGCCCCAAAAAATAGCCCCCCCAAAAAAGTAGCCCGCAAACAATATCCCCCAACAAAAATACCCCAAAATAGCCCCAAAGGGTCAAGGGTAGTCCAAAGGTAGTCCTAAAGGTCGTCCTAAAGGTAGAAAAAAACACGAGGCGGGGGTTTTCCATAGTTTTCGGCCTCTCGGGACCCTCGCCGGGCCTCGGGACCGTCAAAAAACGACTCGGGATGAAAAAACGGTCCCAGGGAAGTGGTCGGGAGGACGGGGGTCCGCGAGTCGAAAAAGTCGAGACGTTGGATGTCTGGGCTCGCCTATAGCCCCACCAAACAATTTTCTCAGAACCACTTGTGGTTCCCACGCAATGTTCTCAGAGCATTTCTGGCTGGGAGTCTGTCTTGCTTTGATATATCGGGGTCCTGTTCTGAGAACAGTGTTTTTGTTCTTAGAGCGTTTTTGGGGTTCTAAGAACATTCCGTGGGAGGACTATAGGAATGCCGGGACGGTCGGTCCCTGCTCAATACTCCAGATTTCGTAATAAAAGGGAGGGGGTCTGGACCCTCCAAGACAAGCCATTTCAGACCCCCCCCCGTGGGAGAACCCTCCAAAGCATCGTCCCCAGACCCCCCAGGCCCTCCAAGATGGCCTGGAAGAGACCCCCCCCGAAATGAGACCCCCCTCCCTTTATTACGAAATCTGGAGGAGGAGGAGGAGGAGGAGGAGGAGGAGGAGGAGGAGGAGGAGGGGGAGGAGGGGGAGGAGGAGGAGGAGGAGGAGGAGGACTTCGCCCCCCCTTGCGCGTGGCGGAGTGTCCTCGAGATCCTGCCGCTGCGGTTTTCTCGCAGCGGGCGTGCTTTCTCGCTCCCTTTCGGGCCCCGGGGCCCTCACAGATCGATGCGGCTCGGAAAGTGACGCAGAAAGATGGTGCGTGCGTCGCCCCCCCAGGGGCGACGCGCGCACCGAGAAATCTTGTAGTAAATGCGTCGCGGCGTGCGCTTTCTGGCCGCACCGCTCGGGAAACGATATACTACAAGATGGGTATACTATATGCTTGGGTCGGACGCGCGCCTCCAAGGAGGACAGTACAATGCCCAACAGCAGTTCCTGTTCATTTTGAACAGGGCTCGCTGTCCGCGCCGCCGCGGCCTGTGTCCATTCGAGACAGGAGGCCGCCTGCCCAACAGCGGCCGCTGTTGGTTTGGGACAACATCTGCTGTTGGGCATTGTACCCATTCTTTCGGTACCCATTTCGGGTGTTCAAAAAGATGGGGTCGTGGGGCTCCAGTCTTGCTGTTGTGTGATGCTGCAATTGTCTTACAGCGTCGGATCTCAAGACGAGGAGGCACTGAGGAATACGGTGACGCCGCTCGGCCCGACGGAATTCGACCTTGAACGATCGGGGCCGTGATCGATTCAAGGTTGAACGATCGACGCGTTGTCAAAAACCTTTCCGCGCGCCGACGCCGCACGAACCTACCATACTCTGGGGGGCTGCGGAGACCAGCCAGGACTACCTGAGGGGGGTCTGTCTGTGTGCAACCCGCATCGCTCGTCTTTACACCGCCTCGGACTATACGCGGAGGGCTGCGGAGACCAGCCAGGACTACCCGACGAGGGCCTGTCTGTGCGCAACCCGAATCGCTCGCCTTGAGCAATTAGGGGCTCCTGAAGACTTTCCTGAATATGCAGAAGTTGTCAAAAAGTTACGATAAGCTGGAAAGTTGAGGGGGCCCTCCAGCACTCTGCGACGTCCATGCCGAATCAAGTTTTCACGCTCCGGAAAAGTAATGTTTCCCCGTCCGGAGAGTAGCTCGCCACTAGTCTCCGCAAGTCAACAAAATTGAAAAGTAGCTTTTCCGCACGCGGGAAAGTTGCCGGAAAGTTGGAAACAATCGGAAAAGTTACTTTTCCCCGGTCTCCGCAAGTCACATGAAGTGGAAAAGTATTTCCCAACCCTCCTTGGTTGGGTATTCGTTTTGAATAGAGCAGTGTGGTCGCGTCCCTCCTCCCTCCCTTCCTCCCTCCCTGCCTCTTCCTGTCTTGCCTGCGGGGGGCTGCGATCTGTGAAACTGTCGCCATTTTCGAGGCCTGCTGGGGGGCCCAGCACAGTGAGGGCCACGGGCAGATTCAAATTAGACCTCGCCATCCCTGGGGGGGGCTGCGCTCTGTGAAACTGTCGCCATTTTCGAGGCCTGCTGGGGGGCCCAGCACAGTGAGGGCCACGGGCAGATTCAAATTAGACCTCGCCATCCCTGGGGGGCTGCGATCTGTGAAACTGTCGCCATTTCGAGGCCTGCTGGGGGGCCCAGCACAGTGGGCCACGGGCAGATTCAAATTAGACCTCGCCATCCCTGGGGGGCTGCGATCTGTGAAACTGTCGCCATTTTCGAGGCCTGCTGGGGGGCCCAGCACAGTGAGGGCCACGGGCAGATTCAAATTAGACCTCGCCATCCCTGGGGGGCTGCGATCTGTGAAACTGTCGCCATTTTCGAGGCCTGCTGGGGGGCCCAGCACAGTGAGGGCCACGGGCAGATTCAAATTAGACCTCGCCATCCCTGGGGGGCTGCGATCTGTGAAACTGTCGCCATTTTCGAGGCCTGCTGGGGGGCCCAGCACAGTGAGGGCCACGGGCAGATTCAAATTAGACCTCGCCATCCCTGGGGGGCTGCGATCTGTGAAACTGTCGCCATTTTCGAGGCCTGCTGGGGGGCCCAGCACAGTGAGGGCCACGGGCAGATTCAAATTAGACCTCGCCATCCCTGGGGGGCTGCGATCTGTGAAACTGTCGCCATTTTCGAGGCCTGCTGGGGGGCCCAGCACAGTGAGGGCCACGGGCAGATTCAAATTAGACCTCGCCATCCCTGGGGGGCTGCGATCTGTGAAACTGTCGCCATTTTCGAGGCCTGCTGGGGGGCCCAGCACAGTGAGGGCCACGCGCGGATTCAAATTAGACCTCGCCATCCCTGGGGGGCTGCGATCTGTGAAACTGTCGCCATTTTCGAGGCCTGCTGGGGGGCCCAGCACAGTGAGGGCCACGCGCGGATTCAAATTAGACCTCGCCATCCCTGGGGGGCTGCGATCTGTGAAACTGTCGCCATTTTCGAGGCCTGCTGGGGGGCCCAGCACAGTGACGCCACGGGCAGATTCAAATGAGACCTCGCCATCCCTGGGGGGCTGCGATCTGTGAAACTGTCGCCATTTTCGAGGCCTGCGGCCATCCCTGGGGGGCTGCGATCTGTGAAACTGTCGCCACTTTCGAGTGAGCCACGGGCAGATTCAAATTAGACCTCGCCATCCCTGGGGGGCTGCGATCTGTGAAACTGTCGCCACTTTCGAGGCCTGCTGGGGGGCCCAGCACAGTGACGCCACGGGCAGATTCCTCTGAAACCTCGCCATCCCTGGGGGGCTGTGATCTGTGAAACTGTCGCCATTTTCGAGGCCTACTGGGGGGCCCAGCACAGTGAGGGCCACGCGCGGATTCAAGTTAGGCCTCGCCATCTCTGGGGGGGCTGCGATCTGTGAAACTGTCGCCACTTTCGAGGCCTGCTGGGGGGCCCTGCACAGTTACGCCACGGGCATATTCAAACGAGACCTCGCCATCCCTTGGGGGCTGCGATCTGTGAAACTGTCGCCACTTTCGAGGCCTGCTGAGGGGCCCGGCGCAGTGACGCCACGGGCAGATTCAAATGAGACCTCGCCATCCCCTGGAGGCTGCGATCTGTGAAACTGTCGCCACTTTCGAGGCCTGCTGGGGGGCCCGGCACAGTGACGCCACGCGCGGACCCAAATTAGACCTCGCCATCCCTGCGGGGCTGCGATCTGTGAAACTGTCGCCACTTTCGAGGCCTGCTGTGATCACCATTTTCGAAGTGGCTAGGAGTGCCCAGGAATTGTAACTCATCAGCTTTATCAAGCCCTTTTCCTGTAGCCAGTGTCCTGCGAGTCTCCCGAATTCCGTCTGCAGACATATGCAACCCTCGCTCCGTCATCGCCCCCTTATAAAGTATCCTAAACTATTTGCGCCCCGCTTTTGCGCAGGGGTTGGGTACGTCGCCAGGGTAATTTTTCCAGACGCTGGAAAGTTGTCGGAAAGCCGGGCAAAGTGGAATCCCCGAAAGTTTACGAAAGGATACAAAGGTTAGAAAAGTAATTTTCGGGGATGATCCGCTGGCACGCGACCCGGCCTGCGCCGGTTCTGGGGGGGTTAGGGGTGCGGGGGGAGGCGGCACGATTTACCCCCCCCCGCATCAGTTCAGTGCACGCACTGATGGGGGAGACTGACGGTGAGATCCATAGGGCTCGTATGACTCATAGGGCTTATAGGGCTCGAAGCGCTCACAGGGCTCATATGGCTCATAGGGCTCATAGGGCTCATAGCGCTCACAGGGCTCATAGGGCTCATAGGGCTCACAAGGCTCATAGGGCTCGTAGAGCTCAGAGGCCTCACAGAGGCTCAGAGGGTTCCCCAGAGGCCCACACAAGGGAGAGCAGATCCGCCGCACATAAAACTCTTTTACATCCAGCGGGCCCTTTTGGCTCCCAGGAGGGTCCGCGAGGGAGGGCAGACCCGCTGCACTTAGGAACACCCTAAGTGCAGCGGGCTGTTTTGGCCCCGGGCGGCCCTCATAGGGCTCTAAGGGGGTCTCACAGGGCTCATAGGGCTCGTAGGGCTCAGAGGCCTCACAGGGTTCAGACGGTTCCTGGGAGGCCCACACAAGGAAGAGCAGGTCCGCCGCATTTGAAACTCCCTCAAATGCAGCGGGCCCTTGTGGCTCTGGGGAGCGTCCGCGAGGGAGAGCAGACCCGCTGGTCTTAGGAACCCCTTGATTGCAGCGGGCTGTTTTGGCTCCCGGCGGACATCCTCGCAACTCTGACCTCGGATATGCTTTGCCCCATGGCGGCTTGGCCGCTTTCGCCTGGGTCACGAGATGCCCTGGGCGTAGGTGGTCGGGCCATTTTCGCCTGAGACATCCTCGCACCTCCGGTTTCCGAGATACCTTCAGCTGCGGTGGTCAGCCCACTTTCGCTTGAGACATCCTCGCAACTCTGATCTCGGAGATGCCTTGCCCGATGGTTGTCCAGCCGCTTTCGCCTCAGACATCCTAGGAACTCTGGTGTCCGAGGCCACTTTGGCCTGAGACATCCTCGCAACTCTGATCTCGAAGACGGCTTGTGCGCGTCTTGTGCGCGTTCACTCTTCGCTAGACCACTAGGATTCCTGAAGTGACCTCGCGAATCGTGCCGCTGTAGTGCCCCCGAAAGGTTCCCAAGATGGCGCGAGAGGGATTTTGAACAGAGGATGCCCTGACAGGATGCGCCCATTCACGCTCCAAAACGGGCTCGCGACTTTCCCACGACGTCGCCAGAGGATTCAGCATGGCTCTTACGTAGACACCCACTTGCAGGCCGCACGTCCACGAAATGTCCGGCGCCCGCCTCGTGCACCGACTTGTCGGCCACCTGGAAAGTTACTTTCGACTGCCACGGGAAGTTACAAAAGTGAGAAAAGTAACGTTCGGGCTCCAGAAAAGTTGGCCCGGCCCCAGGTGAAGTTGACAAACTTACTTTTCGGCGAGGCCGAAAGTTGGTCAAAAGTCGGGGAAAAAGTAACTTCTCGGGGAGGGGGCCTGGAGCCCGAAAGTTGCCGAAAAGTAACTTTCAGGGAGGGGCGGAAAGTTGAAACAAGTTGTTTGTTGAAAGTTAAGGTTTTCTTTGGAAAAGTCGAAACAAAGTTATATTCGGGGGCCTGGATAGTTGGAAAATGTTGGAAAATAACTTTCGAAAGTTGCCCCCCCCCGAGGAGCCAACTCGAAAAAGTAACTTTTCGGTGGGGGGGGCGCCCCATTTCCCAAAAGTTGCCGAAAAGTAACTTTCAGGGCAGGCCTGAAAGTTGGAACAAGCTAAAAAGGTTAAGGGTTTTGACTAAACATTGAAAAAAAGTTACTTTCCGGAGGCCTGGAAAGTTGGAAAAAGTTGAACAAGTAACTTTCGAAAGTTGCCCCCCTGGGGGCCCAACTTTCGGGAAGTCTTCAGGAGCCTCTATCTCGTCTTGAAACCGCCTCGGACTATACGCGGAGGGCTGCGGAGACCAGCCAGGACTACCCGACGAGGGCCAGTCTGTGCGCGACCCGCATCGCTCGTCTTGAGGCCGCCTCGAACTTACGTATACCCTGGGGGCTGCGGAGACCAGCCAGGGCTACCCGACGAGGGCCTGCCCCCCGCCCCCGGGCGACTCGGCATCACCCAAGCGTGCTCATGCTCTGTGTGCGTCGGCTACACATTGTGGAGGGGCAAGATCCTTTCATTTCTAATTCTTCGATCCTGGGCCTCTTCCTGGCCACTAGGGGGCCAGGAAGAAATAGAGACGAGCAGAATTAGAAATGAGCACGATTAGAAATGAACGACGTGTACGCATCGCGACGCGCGCGCTCGGAGATCTTCTGGTATACGATCGGTGGCGGGCGCGTTCTGGCAACACCGCCTGGGCAACGACGCGCTGTGCGAGGTGTCTGCTTCACGTTCGGTTCGGGCATGCGCTCCCGAGGAGGGCGCATGGTTCTAGTATGTCCTTCTGCGTCCCGCCGGAGGTGGGTTGGGAGAGGGATGGGGGTCAGCCTTTGGAGGGCAAGGTCTGCCTGCTTCTAGCAGATCAACATCTGGGGCCTGTGCCAAATACCGCTCTCGCTGTCTAGCCACAAGCGTCTGCAGGCACACTAGAGGCCGTTGAGGGTAGGCCCGTCTACCGTGTGCTCCTCATATTGAGAGCAGACCCCACCTGGCAATGACTCCACGGGCAGCCTCGGAGGCCTTCGTGGACCACCTGCCGCTCCCGCTACGGCGTGAAGAGAGCCAGGGGCCGCGGCGGCCGCTACCCAAGGCGGCGGCGGCGGCCACGCTGGCCGCGGCGCCGGCCACTGCCCACGGCGGCGGCGGCGGCCACGCTGGCGGTGGCGCCGGCGGCGGCGGCGGCAACGGCGGCGGCCACGCCAGCGGCGGCGGCGGCCACGCTGGCGGCAGCGGCCGCAGCGGTGGCGGCGGCGGCGGCAGCGGCCACGATGGCGGCGGCGGTGACGGCTACGGCGGCGGCGGCGGCGGCGGCCGCGTCGGCCAAGCTGGCCGCGGCGGCGGCCACGGCGGCGGTGTCCCGCCCGGCGAGGTGGACTCGCCGTGGACGCCGCGGTCTGGCTCCGTGTGCTCCGCCTGCCTCTCCGCGGCGCCCTCGGCGTGCGCGTCGCCTTTCAGCCCGTCGCGCGCGAGGGCGCCTGGGGCGGCGCCTGAGCCCGCCGAGAGCCTGGCCGCGGCCGTGCTGGCCGCCACACACATGCGCTGCGGCGAGGGCGCGCTGAGGCGGGGGGCGGCTGCAGCCTTCGGCTATTTTCTCTCTCAATCATCCGCGCTCCTCCGCGCTCCTCCTCGCTCCTCGCTTTTCCTCCTCCTCGCTCCTCCGCCTCCTCCTCCTCCTCCTCCTCCTCCTCCTCCTCCTCCTCATCACCATCACCATCATCGTCATCATCATCATCATCATCATCATCATCATCATCATCATCATCATCATCATCATCATCATCATCATCATCATCATCATCATCATCACCACCACCACCACCACCACCACCACCACCATCATCATCATCATCATCATCATCATCATCATCATCATCATCATCATCATCATCATCATCATCATCATCATCATCATCATCATTGTCGTCGTCGTCGTCAGCATCAGCATCAGCATCAGCATCAGCATCAGCATCAGCATCAGCATCATCATCATCAGCATCAGCATCAGCATCATCATCATCATCATCATCATCATCATCATCATCATCATCATCATCATCATCATCATCATCATCAGCATCATCGTCATCATCATCATCACCATCATCATCGTCATCATCATCATCACCATCATCATCATCATCATCATCATCATCATCATCATCATCATCATCATCATCGCTCCTCCTCATCGCTTATCCTCCTCCTCCTCCTCCTCGCTCCTCCTCCTCCTCCTCCTCCTCCACCTCGCTCCTTCTCCTCCTCCTCCTCCTCCTCCTCCTCCTCCACCTCGCTCCTCCTCCTCCTCCTCCTCCTCTTTCTCCTCCTCTACCTCCTCCTCCTCCTCCTCCTCCTCCTCCTACTCCTGCTCCTCCTCCTCTCGCTCCTCCTCCTCCTCCCACCTCGCTCCTCCTCCTCTCGCTCCTCCTCCTCCTCCACCTCGCTCATCCTCCTCCTCCTCTTCCTCCTCCTCCTCCTCCTCCTCCCTCCTCCTCCTCTTCCTCCTCCTCCTCCTCCTACCTCCTCCTCCTCCTCCTCCTCCTCCTCCTCCTCCTCCTCCTCCTCCTCCTCCTCCTCCTCCTCCTCCTTCTCCTTCTCCTCCTCCTCCTCCTCCTCCTCCTCCGTCCTCCCTCCTCGCGTGGGCCCCGAACAATTCCGCGAGGAGCGCCGCGCGGGGGCGATGTCCGGGCAGGGCTCGCGCCGCCGAGCCTTGCACAGGGCCGCCTCCAACGACAGGTTCTGCTTGATGCGCCGAGCCCCCCCTGTTGGGCCAGTCGGGACGCAGGGCTCCTTCTTTTCCTCCTCGCACCTCCTCCTCCTCCTCCTCCTCCTCCTCCTTCTCTTGCTCCTCCTCTCCTCCTCCTCCTCCTCCTCCTCCTCCTCCTCCTCCTCCTCCCCCTCCTCCTCCTTTTACTCCTCCTCCTCCTCCTCCTCCTCCCTCCTCCTCCTCAACCTCCTCCTCCTCCTCCTCCTCCTCCTCTCCTCCTCCTCCTCCCCCTCCTCTTGCTCCTCCTCCTCCTCCTCCTCCTCCTTCTCTCCTCCTCCTCCTCCTCCTCCTCCTCCTCTTCCTCCTCCTCGTCCTCCTCCTCCTCCTTCTCCTCCTTGTCCTCCCCCCCTCCTCCTCCTCCTCCTCCTCCTCCCTCCTCCTCCTCCTCCTCCTCCTCCTCCTCCTCCTCCTCCTCTCCTCCTCCTCCTCCTCCTCCTCCTCCTCCTCCTTCTCTTGCTCCTCCTCCTCCTCCTCCTCCTCCGCCTCCTCCTCCTCCACAATTCCCAGACCCCCATGAGTCGTGTTTTTTTCACGACGCCTGGTCTTGTCTTGTTTTTAAAGCACGACGTCATGGAACAACAATTTTGCGAGAAAAAACAAGACACGAGAGAATCGAAAATAGCTCAATTCAGCGAGAATTCGAACGTTGATGAATTGAACGGGGTTTTCGCGGATTCAAAGGCAAGAGAGCTGTAGAGTTCCGCTACCAGGTAGGCCTACTGTCCTCGACGCCCACGCGCTGCGTCATGGCCTACAGGCCGAGCCAACAGCGAGGAGGAGGAGGAGGAGGAGGAAGAAGAGAGGGAGGGGAAAGAGGAGGAAGAGGGGGAGGAGGAGGAGGAGGAGGAGGAGGAGGAGGGGAGGACTAACGATCAGGAAGGGAGGAATTAACGAGGAGGACGAGGGGCAGGGCAAAGAGGACGGGCAGGAACATGAACAGGGAGTCCTCAATACAGTTGTCGTGATATTTGGGCGCCACGGTCTCGCCTGGGGTACGTTGTCCTATATCGTTTCGGGGTCGTTGCTCCCGCTGCAAGTGAATCGTTGAGGGGCTTCTGTGTTATAGCTCAGCGGCGATATCGAACATCGATCGGTCGATCATCGCCGCTCGGCTCTGGGATGGGGCCCCGCGGGGGCCGTTTTGGCGGCGGCGGCGGCGGTGGCCCTTGCCATCGCGCGTGAATCCTCGGCTCCTCTAGCCACGCCCATGTGGGCCATCTGTCAACGAACAAACTGCACGTCGATTTATCGCTGTCGGGCCGAGGGGTATAAGTTGGAGGAGGAGGAAGAGGAGGAGGAGGAGGAGGAGGAGGAGCAGGAGGAGGAGGAGCAGGAGAAGGAGGAGCAGGAGGAGGTGGAGGAGGAGGAGTTGTCCCTGCTCCTGCTTGTTGGGCCCTGCTCCTGGTCGGAATCCGTTCCCCAGGCGGGCGGGATGATGAGGGGGGGGGGAAAAAAGGAAAGGAGCAAGAAGGCGAAAGAGGACTAGGATGAGGACGACGAGGAAGATGACGAGCAAGCGGACGAGGAGCCCGAAACCTGGCTTCGGAGCTGCGCCCTGTGCTTGTGCCCTGCTGCATGCCGACCCCGCTCCCACGCTCACGTGTTTTGCAGCCGATCGACAAGGTTTCTGTCGTTCAGCCGCAGCAGGCGCTCGAGAAGGGGAACCCTCATCCAAGTAACGTCCTCAGTACTAGTTAACGTCACCATCGATGATCATCAATAGCACTGCCATCATCATCATCATCATCATCATCATCATCATCATCATCATCATCAGCATCATAAACACCAACATCACCATCATCATCACCATCCTCATCACCATCCTATAATTCAAACCATAAGCGTCATCACATCATGTCCCTCAAGACGCCTGGACAACCCCGAAAAGCAGGAGTCGGTCAACGCAGAAAGCGGCCGAGCCCCTCCTTTTCTCCAGCGGTCGATATTTGATTGTGCGTAGTCCGATCCGGCCCCCCGAGATCAGATCTCAGGGAGGACCTTCTCGAAAAACGCAGAATAAAAAGTCGAACCGCCATGGAGGGACTTGGCAACTTTCTGCATCAATCGATTCTCTGCTTCGTTGGGGTATGTCCAGTACGCCTTTGGGTTGCCCTTCTCGGCGACTTGCTGGGCAAGGTGAACAGCGACGTGAAACTTGAACACTTCGTGCCCTCTGTGCTCCTTCCATGCACGCAAAAATGCAAGCATGCTCGTCTGCAGCGAGAAGGAAACATGCATGTGCGCCCGCCCAACATGCGAAACCCAAGCCGACTTGACCCGAATCCAGCAAACACGTGGCAACAGAGGCGAAACCCAAGCCGACAAAAACCGAATCCAGCAAGAACGTGGCACCAGAGGATTCAAGACGAATCCAGCAAGAACGTGGCAACAGAGGATTCAAGACGAATCCAACAAGAACGTGGCAACAGAGGGTTCAAGGCGAATCCAACAAGAACGCGGCAACAGAGGGTTCAAGGCGAATCCAATATGAACGTGGCGCACGAGGGATCGAAGTCCCATCCATGACGTGGCATGCGCCCCATGCGCGGTCCCATCTCGCTTATGAAGGGTATGCGCAGCCGTGGCCTGCATATGGCGACCCTCTGCCCTGATGCACTTGTACACAGTGGCCAGGTGCCCGCATGCAACTACAAGAGACGCCTTGCGCGGGCCGAGACACCCAAGGAATTCACGACAAAGCATGGGGAGCAGCGGCACCAAGGTTCTCGTCTCGGCCGCTTTGGCCTTGAGCCGTGGAACCTTCCCCTGCGTCGCAGGCATGAACATTTTTAAAGTCAATCTGCCGATCATGCTCTTAGCCCCTTTCTTTTTGTTTGCTCCAGTGAAAACATAGAACGACCGTATTCTGCGCCGAAGTGCAAGCAAGTTGCCGCGCCACCTTTGCGCTTGTCTGCCCTTGCCAGACTGAGCAAAATTGTTCTTGATCAAAAAATAAAATATTTTGGCAATCGCATACTGCGTCACTCCTAAATCCATAATGTGCATGCCATCCAACATCAATGTATGGATAGACGCGCCTTTAATTTGAAACAGAGCGCACACGCGATCCAGACCTTGATCATTCACTGCGTTAAAGAAGATCAGATCCGCTGGTGTTTGGACCTCGCTCAGGCGATGGATGTCAGGCGCGTCGTCGTTCTCAATTAAACGGCACCCCTTTGGTAAGTTGAATTCAGGGAGCACGCGCTGTGTGACCAGTCCTCCAGCCTTCTCATCGATTTTCGAATTCCTGAGTAAACGATTTGGGGCTTCTTCTGTTGCTACATGGACGTCCTTGACCGAATTATCCAGCATCAGTTGGTATCTTGCCTTGTCTCGCAGGTTCCATGGGAGCTGATGCATAGCCACTGGATGCTGAAATCAATTTTCTTTGCGCACGTCACAGCAGAAACGCGGATTGCGAGGGTTCTGCCACGTTTTGAAACCCAGCGCGCCTGTCACTTCGAGGAGATCCATCCGGATCTCAGTCAGGGCTCCCCTCCACCCTTGGGCGAGGCCAAATCCACGCCAGAGCTCCCTGTCACAGCTAAAAGGCATGTTGTTGTGATCTCGTCCTGGGAGTTTTCCTCCGGCCACCGCTTGAAAAGACCACTTCAGGACACGCTGGATGAAACCGAAATTACAATTCCCACCACAGCCACACTTGCACAAGTCCTGCTTGCGCAAGGTGCAGAGCAGGTACCGTGTCTGGCTAAGACCTGAGCTCATGTAATAACAGTAAAAACTATCACGCTTTGTATGGGGCACCGCGTCAGAGAAATAACCTAAAGGCGTCGATTTTTCTGGGCACCCTCGGACCACATCGTGGTTCGCCCAACCTACTGGCAGCATGTCCAAATCGCAACTCAAAGGATCCCATTGCCCTGGATTTGTATTCACATGGTAAGCAAACAAATCGTGTGGCAAAACAAACGGAAAATCAATGGAGCATCTGTCATCACATTATTTGTCCCACGAGGGCATCTTCATTGTATACAACTGGACGGCAGGGCGTTCGTTGAGCACTTGTCGCACGTGCTCGGCTGCATGCCCCGATCTCGCGGGATCCAGCGCGAGATCTCCAACCCCTGTCCCCCCCTGCTTTCATGCAGTGGTATCTGATAGTTGCCACGTCGACCCACGTGAGCGTGCCTGCCTTGTACCTTTCTAGAAGGTACTTGCGAAGACCCGCACCTTGATCATTATCCCAAGTGACATCGCCATCCTCCTCAAGAATCGACCGAGCGACACCCGCCCTGGCACTCATGAGAAGTACGCGGCAAACGAACACAACAAAAGCAACCTGCATATCTACTTGATAGAAGTGAGTGCTACGGACCCCTCACTGCAACATCAAAAATTGCAATGCAAGTGTATGCACATCCACCCCCTCAATGCACAATTCATGGTGAACTCAAGTGCACCCTGCTCAATTGGCAAGTTCGCCATCAGAACGACGCAGCACAGTACCACTGTCCTGCATCGGGCATCTTATTGTCAACGTTGACAATACGATGCCCGATTGCCTCCCTCCTCGGATGAACTAAACTTCCACCACCACCCCTCCCATCAGGACGACATTCTATATATATATACATATGTATATATATACATATATATATATATGTGATCTATAGAATACACGATAGCGGCGTGAAACAAATCACGACTCCAGGGGGTCTGGGTATGATAGCGTGCCACCCAGTAGTGACGGAAACTTGGAGGCACAGTTGGAAGGTCGAAGATCGAAGACGCTTGCATGCACAGTTATGGGGTCCAATCTTTCGGTCGAGTGCCCATTCAGACATGGTGTCGTCACCTATCACCCCACGGCATCTGACACCGAGTGCCCCTTCCCCCGCAAACAGTGCAAGCGTGCAACCCCAACGCATTTGGAACACATGCTCTGGCATACAGGCCACCCCCGCCACCATCAACAGCAATGTAACCCCGATACTCGGGCATCAATCGAAAGGGGGACGGTGTCACATGCAGAGCAGCACCGTGTTTCCTTTGTCCCGAGCGCCATCGCACTCTCACTCGAGCGTCTTTCGCGCTATCCCGACACAGGTCGGGCCCGCAAGCAGCTGAAACCGATTGCACATCGTTGGCGGGAGGGCCCCTGAATTTCGCAGATCCGCGCGGCCAGGAGTGAAGGGAACGGACTCGATCCGTCTGACTTCCACCGAACGCGTTGGCAATGCAATAACGCCAATCGCGTTTCCAGGACCACAGTGGCCAAACAATAATTGCGAACCGAAATCGTGTTTGTATTTCCAGAGCACACAACACATAGACAAACATGATACTTGCGCGCGGCAGCCGTGATTGCATTGCCAGTGCACATATATGACGCAATAGACGAAATATTGCTCACAACCACCGTGCTATAGACAGAACGCACATGCACACACATCACGACTAACGAGAAGGAGAGGCGGCTGGATCTAGAACTGCCGACGGCAACATCATGCAGCCAGCTCGGCCTGGGCCTGCGCTACCGATGCCATGATCGGCGAAATGAGACCCCACGTGCGCTTCGCGTCGCTAAGGACGCCATCGATTGCAGTCTTCTCAGTCGGGCTCATCGTGGACCTACCCCATGCCCTCCACGATCATCTCCTTCCTCATCTCCTGACCTCCTCCTCCTCCTCCTCCCTCACACCCCAGGCAATTTCACAATCCATCCTGAATCAATCCCTTGATATCCCCCAGTGCGTTCACCACAAGCTGGTCTCACATCTGCCCTGCAGTGACTTTCCCTGGATAGCGTTCTTGATGGTCGCGGTAGCCTTCCTGAGCTCGTTCAGGTTCGTGGTGATCTGCGCTGCGAAGGGTGCCAGCCAGGGGTGAGCTTTGACCTGCCCTCGCATACTCGCAAACCATCGATCCTCATGTGCTCCTGCCCCCATCACTCACTCACTCGCTCACTCAACCTCGTCACCCTAACGCCTCCTCCCTCTATTCCCCCTCCTCCCCCTCCTCCTGCTTTGCGCCACCTCAGGGTGGTTTGCCTGCCTTTAGGGGTGCAGTCGGTCGTTCTGTCGATCGGTCGAGGTCGAAAGGACATGCGGCATCGATGAGCTAGCTCGGATATCCGTTACGACGGCCTCGAGGAAGCTAACTCGCACCATGGTGCCACCCCTCCCACGTCAAGGCCAGAGAGCAGCGTGTCGTAGTGCGCCACTTCCCCCAACGCGGTCGCGAGTGCAGGGTTGCCCTTATCGCTGGAAGCCGCCGCGGTCCGCTCCTCATGCCGAGAAGCGACAGAGGAGAGGGGCAAGAGAAACAGCAGGAAGGGAAAGAGAGACGGTCAGGACGAGGGGAGAAGGAGGAGGATGTTAAGAGGAGGGGTGGATGAGGGCGAGGCCGATCGACCCCTCGATCGAGGTGACAGAACTTTGACTCTCGAGTCGAACCCAACCTCGACGCCTATGCCCTATGCCTGACAGCTAGGATACACGGGATGTGACGTCATCTGCTTTGGATTGATGGTCCTGAGTCTCCGAACCGTCATCGCTCGAGTACTCGTAGCTGGAGTCGGACTCCTCAGCCTCAAATGCGATGCGATTAGATGGCGATCGCCTCTATCGGAGCCATCCCTCGACTCATCAATCTCCATGTTCCTTCTCCCCGCTCTTCCCTCTCTCCCTCCATCACCCTGTATACTTCGTTTCTCCCCTCCGACCCCGTCCCTCGTACCACCGTCCTCTGTTAACGCAGCCTTGACACGAGGTGCCTTGGCGGCTCGAATCAGCTCGGGGTCCAGGGCCTTCTTGGATGTGCCGAAGGTCGTCTGCAACATCTGCTCCTTGTCCTGCGCTGGCAGCTTGGGGTCCCATTCAACTCCTCATGCTTTCGATTGGCATCGATTGATTGGCATCGATGCCAATCGATTGGCCAATCGATTGGCATCGATTGGCAATTGATTGGCATCGATGCCAATCAAGTGGCATGCGTTCCGCCACATGCCGGGGAGTTCATTGGGCAAGAGGGTGGAGCTAGCGGCGCAGCAATAACCCTTCCACGACCGAAGACTGCGAGGGTCCTCGTTCTCGACGTCCTCCAAGTTGATCCTGCGGCACAGCGCTTCTCCAGTCTGCTCGTCGATCTGCCCAGCCCCATCTTTAAGACAGGCCGACCGCTTGCATCGGTATTCCGTTACTTCCTGCTCTACTTCCCTCCCCTCGTCTTTCCATCCTTCCCGCCCCCTCCCTACCTTGAGTATCCATCCCTCTCCATCGCTCCTCCTTTATGCTCGTCCCTCCTCCCCCAATCCCCTTTTCCCACCTTGATGTGCGTCTTCTTCAAAGCTTTGCAGTGCTTCATCACGTTCTGAGCCCTCATCCAAGCCCTGGGGCCGCGATGGCGCAACAATGAATTGCGAGAGAGATTGGAGAGCTCGACTGCCCATTAAATTTTCCCTCCTAGTCCTCATACCTCCTCGAAGCTCCTTCCCATCTCATTACTCGATGGGGCGCTGCAGCAAGCGCCGTAAGTTTATCACGGCCGTCGGAAAACATACGATTGACAGGCAAAAGCTCCTGCAAGGCACCACTAATCTGCCCCGAAAGCGGAGGTCCTTTGCCCGTAGGCTGTGTCTTTGTTCTGCTCGGTCCACGAGAACATAGCCAAGAGGTCGTCGGCGGAGGCCCAGTGCCCCTTTTTGGAGTCTCTCACCATACGTGACTCCCGCTCGATCTTCAGCGACTCGGCCCATTCAAAGTTACCTCCCTCCAGCGCTACTTGACCGAGCTGAGGGCGAAAAGAGGGGAGAAGAACGGGCGGAGGATCTTCCTCCTCCTTTCCGTCGCGGTCGTCGCCCTCGAGGGCGACGACCACGACGACAAGGACGAGGAGGACGAGGGGACTGAAGGAAGAAGACGGGAGGAGTAGGATCGACGAGGAGGGGGGGAAGGAAGAAGAGGAGGCAGGGAAGGTTAAGTAATAGTCATGAAGCATTGGACATGCACTACCTCCCATGCAATCCCACGCCCTTGGCGGCCTGTCTCCTGGAAGCGCCTGAGCCAGAGCTTCTGGCCGTCACGGCCCAGGCGTTTGTACTCCTGCTTCACACATTCCTTCTCCTTCTCCAAGTGCGTCCTGCTCCGCATCATATGGCGTCCCTCTTCTCTCTCCTCCTGTCCCCTCACCCCTTCTCTCTCCTCCTGTCCCCTCACCCCGTCAACGTACTCAGGGTACCGGAGCAACCTCAACATACATTCATTGAACGAACGAACAAGAGCACACGCAGGGCAACGTCGGTCCGCAGACGCTGCATCGCGTTCTCGTGGTCTTTGTTATGCTCCCGTAGTTCTTTGGCACGCTGTTTCTTTGAGTTCTTGTCCGCCGACGGCTTTCCTTTTGCTTTCGGGGCCATCGCCTCCGCCGCCCTCACAAACACATGGGAGCGGGTTCGGAAAAAGGGCGGGGGGGGGCCAAGGCCGAGTATAGCAACGGAATAGGCTCGAGCCCTACCGCGGGCCATTGGGTGAAAGTCTGGAAGAGTCGATCGGTGCTTGCAATATCCACATCTGTCTGCCCATGGAGTTCCTCTTCCCTTGAACTGTGTATATATATATATATATACAGACACATATGTATACTACGCGTGCGTGCTTAACACGCGTCTGTGCAGTGGTATCTTGTTATTGAAGCGTACTTATTCGTGTCTAAATGTAATGTATATATGTATCTGCCACTGTGTACACATAGACCTGCGTATACGCTGTCGCGCGCGTGCCCAAATGCGCATCCTTCCAAGTTGCCACAAACGCACGCACCCCGTGAATTGGCGAGCGCCCAAACGGTCATGTAGGCGCGAGCGTGTGTGTGCGTGTGCGCGTGTACACGTGTGTGTGTGTGTGTGTGTGCGTGTGTGTGTGTGTGTGTGTGCGTGTGTGTGCGTGTGTGCGTGTGTGCGCGTGTGTGCGTGTGTGCGTGTGTGTGTGTGTGTGTGTGTGCCGCGCGTGCGCGTTCAATGGTGCGTGTGCGTGCGCGTGCGTGTGTGTGCGTGTGTGTGTGTGTGTGTGCGTGTGTGTGTGTGTGTGTGTGTGTGCGTGTGTGTGTGTGTGTGTGTGTGTGCGTGTGCGTGTGCGCGCGTGTGTGTTTGTGTATGTGTGTGCGCGCGTGTGTGTGTGCGTGTGTCCGTGTGCGCGTGCGTGCGCGCGTGCGCGCGCACGTGCGATTGCGTGTGTTTGTGCGCGCGCGCGCGCCCCGCGCCGCCTGCGCAGGTCCACGTGCAATAGCCCTATGTCGCCACGGGGCCTGGCCGCCGAGCGCGGCGCGGTGCGAGTGCGCGCGCGGCCAATGTAATGAAAGCGCGCACGAGTGTGGTCACGGGAGCGCGCGCGCGTGCGATCGTGGTTCAATATCAATACGCGATCGGGCGTGCACAAGTGCGCGCGCGGCGCACGTGCCCGCGCGCGCGACACTTGGTGCGCGCACGCACAACCTTTTTTTTTGCTTGCAATATTCACATCGGGCAGCGCGGGTCTCCCCTTTCGCCTGCGCAGCGGCGCGGATGCAACCGCGGCGCGCAGGTGGGATCATATGAAGATCACGCGCCGCGGATAGACTGGCCCGAGAGGATCGCGGGGGCGCGGGGGGGGGGGGGGCTTTTGGGCCCGCGGGGGCCGACCAGCAATCTACCAAAAAAAGATTGCGAAATTTTGAGGAAACGGCGTGAAAAAACATGAACACATGAAAAACATGAAACGCACATGAAACACATAGAAAAACATAGAAGAACATCTAAAATACAGGATTTTTTTTTTTTTTTTTTAAAAAAAAAAAAAAAAAAAAAAAAAAAAAAAAAAAAAAAAAAAAAAACATGAAAACATGAACAAACACATTAACAAACATTTCGAAACCATGGAAAAGCATAGAAACACATTAAATAACCATTAGAACCAGGGGGAACATTGAAAACATTTAAATCATGAAGAGCACATGAAAAAAAAACATATACACACATGAAAACAACATTAACAACATGAAAACATGAAAAACATTATAAAACATTAAAACATGAAGAACAACATGAAACACATAGAAATACCAAAAACATTAAACACATGAATAACATGAACAAAAACATTCAACAAATGAAGAAAACATGAGCAAGCATAGAAACACATAAACACATTAAAACATGAAAAACATGAAACAACATAAAAAACATTAAGAAAACATTTAAACACACAGAAGCACATGAAAACACATTAAACCATGAAAAACATGGGAAAACATAATCAACGTGAAGAAAACATGAACAAGCATAGAAACACATGAAACAACATTTAAAACATGAAGAACATGAACAACACCAGCAAACATGAAGAACACATTAACAAACATAGAAACACATGAAACACATTAGAAAACATGGAAAACATGAACACCATGAAAACACATTAAAAACATGAAGAAAACGATAAAACACATAGAAACACATTAAAACAAACGTCAACAACATGAAAACATGAACAGCGTGAAAAGCGTTGAAAAACATTAGAAGCAAGAAGACACCATGGAAAACATAGAAGAACATGAAAAACATTAAAAACATGAAACACATCCGCAAGCGTTTCCACCCCCTAAGGAAAAAAAAGAAAGAAAAAAACAAGACAAACAAAAATACATGGCCGCGCTCGGCAACCCCCCTGTGGCCCAGCAGGGCCTCTACCCCAAGATGCAGTAGTAAAAAAGCCAGTAGAAAGCAGCCAGCGTATGCAGAGCCGCGCGATTTGTCCGTCTGAAGGAAGCCCAGGCGCACCTGGGCGGCACTCTCTCTTTGCACGCGCCCCCCCTTCCCATGAGTCGGCAGATCGGTTGGTCGCTCGGTCGGTCACGTCGGTCGGTCGTCACGGTCGGCGGGTCGGTCGGTCGGTCGGCCAGCCGATCGGTCGGTCATTCGTGCGTGTGCACGCGTGCGCCAGCGTGCACGCGTGCGCACCTGCTTCATGTATCACGCGCCTGCACGTGCCACGGACTGCCCATACGTATGCATATGGCGTGTGCGTGCCTATACATGTACACGTGTGTACCATGTTTACACGTGCAGGTGTGAAATGGCTGCCTGCATTCACGTGTCCGTGTACACTTGGGAAGACACGGTTGCACGTGTATGCGTGCAGAAGTGTGTTACAGCCGCATGCGCGCGTATCTGTGTATATTTATTTGCACAATCATACACATGTATGTATGTGTGTATGTATGTATGCAGGTGTCTGTGCATGTATGTAATGTAATGGAATGGAATGGAATGGATTGTAATGTAATGTAATGTAGTGTAGTGTAATGTAATGTAATGTAATGTAATGTAATGTAATGTATGTATGTCTGTATGCATGTATGTATGTGTGTGTATGTACGTATGCATGTATGTATGTACGTATATGCGTGTGTATGTGTGTTTGTATGTATGTATGTATGTATGTATGTATGTATGTATGTATGTATCTACGTATGTATACATCTATGTATATATACACGCTCGCATGCACGTTCGCGCGCACGTATGCGCCCGAGACCCCAAGTGTAATGTCGCATTGGGTTGGAAGTAGGAGATGTCTGTTGCACGTGGCTGGGGTTAGAAAGTGACTGCCGCACTATTCGAAGATGACTGCCGCACAAGGCTGACATTATAATCAGTTCGAAAGGTCAGCTGGCGCGCGAGCTCCTGGCAAAGAATGACAAGGGAAAGAGGGAAGACTGAGGGAGGACGGGGTGGAGTAGGAGGAGGAGGGGGACGAGGGAGGAGTAGGTGCACATCGCTAAGACAACCCCCTTCTGGCATGCAAGTATGGGCTGGCATGTACATGTACAGTATACACATGTGTGTATACAAGATACATATACAGATGTGCGCGTGCGTGTGTCATGGGTTGGACTCTCTCGATGTCCCGTGCCATGCCGAGTTCGGGCCACTCGTGCTCCGTAGTCCGACCCCACTCATGTATTGCGTTCGGCGCTGCTGGTCAGAAAGGGCTCGGGGCCAGGGGTGGTCGCGCGGGGGTTCCCTGCTGAAGCTGCTCTCGAATGCGGGAGGCAACAAACGCACAAGTAGATCACATGAGAGATTGACCGAGATCCGCCAGTGGTCACTGGCATGACTCGAACGCCAATGGTCACTGGTCAAGCGCACAAGTAGATCACAAGAGAGATTGATCGAGATTGATACTGCATAGAGCCCTGCATGTGTTATTGTATGCGTGGGCAATACACCTGCGTGCACGTGCATGTGTATACATATACGCTCAGCGCGTGCACGATGTGTTAACCATGCAGTGCGGGAGGCAGGGGTGGAGGCGGGGCCCACGGTGACAGAGGGAAAACAGGGGTGGAGGCGGGGCCCACGGACGCGGATCCTCAGTCTGCCTGGCCAGTACGCTCAACCACGCTATATCATTGAGACTCGCGGACGCCATCTTACTGGATGGCCTGCAGGGCCTACTATTTCTTTCTTGCAGGCTGCGAGCGCCCCTGTCTGTCTGATTGCATGGCTGCCATGCTGTAGATGGCGCAGACCAAACGATCATGCAGCATCCTCGCCCTCGTCCTTCTTAAGAAAGATCCCACCCCACTCATTCTCGTGCTCTTATCTAAGGCGCTTATCGTATCGCATTCTTATCTTATCACACTCATATCGTACGATCGTGATCTTATCCCACTCTTATATGGATAAGTATACACGCCCACTCTTATATTATGATCGTGCTCTCCTTCCTTCAGTTCCTCACCATCATAGAGCACCGCGGCCATCCTCATCCTCATCCTCATACTACTGAACTTAAGTTCCTTAAGGTCCTTAAGTTCTCTCATCCGTGGCTCCCTTGCTCTACTTCCCCCTTTCGCCCTGACTCCTCCCGCCCCTCCGCATCCTGTGGGCTCACGTTCCCATCCCTCCATGTACTGCTAGCACGCTAGCGCATGCGGGGCACAAGCCAATGAGCCCTGGCCGCAGCTTCCATTCTGAAGGAGCTCGCGCGGGCGAAGTAGTCGTCGGCCCTGGCCCATCATTGTCCGCATCGGGGCTCGACTCGAGATTGGCGAATCGGAAGGTGGCGTCGGCATTCCGTATCCCGAAACCTAGGGTGGGCCCGTCGGTCTCGATCGATCGTCGATTTCACATCAATCGAGGGTGAGATTACCACCATCAATCGGCAGGGATGTCGAGGGGGATCGAACAGGGGGCGGGCTGCAGGCCGATTGCGTTTGTCTTACCCTCCGTCCGTTTTGTTTCTACCGAGCGTCTCCTTTTCCACATCCGTCCTGCGTGGGGGTCTCACTGATGCCATCTATACTCCCTCGATCCTCCAATGCAAATCCTAACTGATAACATGCATGCTCCATCCCACGCGCCCTCCAAACTACCTGCACCCCCCCATCCCCGACCCTGGCGAGGCAGTACATATCTGCTCCGTTGAAGAAGACCACCACATATACATACCAGCACCTCCCCAGGGGGGCAGACGATATCGGATTGACTCGGCACGCTGCGAATCCGAGGAACTTCTGCGTCGAAAGTCGGTCGTTCGAGCATCGATGCATACCTCGAGTTCCTGAGGGCCGAATTCGGCCCTCAGGAACTCGAGGTATCCCCATCTCCAAATCCCTCAGGCTGTCTGGGGGCAACGTGTGGGGGGCAATGCCGCCGAGACGCCTCGAATCGCATGCCCTGGCACGCGATTTCTCGCCTTGTCCTGATCCTTGTCCTCCTCCTCCTCCTCCTCCTCCTCCCCCTCCTCCTCCTCCTCCTCCTCCTCTTCCTCCTCCTCCTTCCCCTCGTCCTTATCCTGGCCCTCCTCCTCTCTTTGTCACTATCTCACGTGCCCTCCCCACTGTATCACTCCGCGTCGGCGATGCCCAGCGCGGACAGCACCTCCTGCTTGGCTATCTTGCCCTCGGCCTTGGAGCCACGGCCCGTCTTGACCATGACCTTCATGCACTCTGTGATCACGATCTCCGCCGCCCGTGCAGCTGAGGGCCGCACTCCCAGATGGCCTTGCACGGCCTCGGGACACATGCTGTCCTGATGCTGGAGCAGCTGCGTCCAGCCCGTCCAGCCGCCCTCCGTCATGCTGCGAACGAAGATCGTGCTGATCTTCTACATCTCGCGCCTCTTTTTCTTGACCTGGTACAGCTTGTCGGCCTCCGTGGAGCTCTGGAACTCGTACACGTTGCTGCGAGTGCCCTTCACAGGCAACTCGCAGCTCTCATCGTTAACGTTGGGCTGCCCAGGCAGCGGAACGTACTCCACGTGGCCGCCCTCCTCGATTATGGGATCGACCTCCTTCGGTACCTCCTCCTCCGCTTCCTCAATGCCGTCATTCTTCTCTTCATCTTCACCACCCTCCTCGGCCTCGACCACGACCTCCGCCATTTCCTCATCCTCCTGTTCCTTTTCCTCCTCGGGCTCGGGTGCCTTCTTTGCCTTCTTGGTGCCGCAACCTTTCTTCGCTGCTGCGGGCCTCTTCTTGGATGCTGCTGCTGCTGCTGCTGCTGCTGCTGCCGTTGTTGCCATTGCTGGCTTTCCTCTCTTCATGGTCGGGGTTGCCGTGGTGCTTGCTTTTGGTGACGCTGCTGGTTTTCCCTTGCTAGGGGTCTGTGGTGCTGCGAATGCAGGTGGGATAGCACCCAAGTTGACGTGAGTCGGATCAGTCGGAGCTCTCTCGGACGAGAACGGTACAGCGCGAGCCTCATCCTTGTCGTGCTTCTTAGATTTCTTTTTGTGTTTTTTGTCCTTCCTCTTCCTCCTGCTGCGGGTCACCGCCGTGCCAGTCATGCTACCGTAGACAGGTAAATCCTCCGCTCCAGTACCGTGCTGAGCCAGAGAACCATCCCGCATCTCCCAGCCAGTCGAAGACGCTGGCGACCCCGTATCGACCTCCCTCGCCCTCCACCGAGCCTAGCAGACAGAGTAAAGACTGGAGGAGAAACGAGGAGAAGGCAAGGAGGGAGGGATAAGGGTTGAGGGAGACTCCGATGAGAGGGAACGCAGGGGTTGGAGAGGAAGGGATGACACCAACACAATGTGGGACGGAGGACGCGCTAGTAGCAGGCACGACCTCGCTACATCGATCTGGCCTACCTCCTGGCTCGTGGCAAAAGTAAGACGGGCAATGCATCGATCCGAATTGCAGTGGTCCCGCTCTTGGCGTCAACATACTATCAGAATCACGGTGTGAATTTTGTCGGGTGACGGGGTAGGGCGGGCAAGGGGGCGATCAGAGTTAAAGTGGTCCATCGGTTCCCCCCAGGCTCACTCGAGGAAGACGCGACCCCCGAAGTTGTGGATCAGTGCCGGATGGGAGGGGGTGCCGAACGACGCACCCTCGATCGAGGTCGAGTGGTTCAGCGGTGAGTCGTTCGGTCCCTCCTCCATCCTGCACTGCAAACTCCAAGATCCAACATAAACTGAACTTGGATACGGCAGGTCCGCGTCGTGTCGACTCGCTGCGACCCCGCCGCGAGCGTTCGAGGTTGAGCGACGCAAGTGGCCCAGAATCGGCCATTTTGGGGCGATCTGGCGATCGGGAAGCCGCCGATCGTTCAAGGTTGAACGATCCAACGCGGTGTCAGAAACCATAGTCGAGGTCGTCACGACACGGACCTGCCGCACACGATCACTGACACAGGTGACGCACATGCGAAGCCAAAGAGGCGCGTGCACATTCGAAGATGCGTCCTACCCCACCCCATGGCTTGTGGAACGCTCTCCTGCGCTCTCTGGATGTACATCCGCAAGGTGTGCTCGGGCAACTCCTCGATGTCGTCGTCGCCGTCGCAGCCCTGTCAGCCCGATCGCATGCTGCAGATCTCTCGATTGCCCTTCTTCTGTTGCTATTCCCTCCTCCCCATGCGTTTGTGCTTCTCCTCCTCCAGAATCCTCCTCGAGTTATTTCTCTCCCTCATCTCTGCTAGAGGCCCCTCTCGTTCTCATACATCATACAAGAACGAAGCGCTCAGGGTCAAAGGCTTGATTCACATGCCCAATCAGATGTAAATGCAATCAGCGGCCCTCTCATACTACACGTGGGAGGGCGGATTTGGACCAGCTGGGAGCGAGGGTTCAGACTGGAAGGGGATGGGGATGCGAGCGATGAGCACGACGATCACGATGAGATTCAACATCAGGGCACGCCATCGGGATCACTGATGCTGCACAAAGCATAGGCACGTCTGGCAGTGAGACGTGAGGGGAGGAGGAGATAGATAGATCGAGAGGTGAGGGGCAACGAGAGAGAGAGGGGGAGAGAGAGAGAGAGAGAGAGAGAGAGAGAGAGAGAGATGACGCGATCGTAAGATCGCGCCCTCTCTCTCGAATGGAGAGCCGCCTCATCAGCTAGCTGGGTGTCCATCGCCTCCTCCTGGATCTTGCGGCGCTGCCAGTGCGCATACATGATGCGGAGGGACCTGCACAGCAAGAACCTCGCGCCAGGGAGATCACGACTATACACCGCAACTAGTTCATGGTGTCACATTTATGCTACACACTCCGCCGCACGTCAGACCACAATACCAACAATAAGAATCAAGATATCACATGCTGCACAGACACAGTGTCGACTCGCGTGCCTCCCTTAATTAGCCTCCCCCCCTCTCTGTCCGTGAAGCCTCCCTCGAGATCCCTTACGATTAGCCCCTCCTCTCCGCCCTCCCTGATCATATCTTCTCCTCCCTCCATGCGTCTCAGCTGGTGCCGCCCCCCCCTCCCGCAACCTCTCGCTCCTCCCTCCTTGCCTCCCGCCTCCTTTACCAATCTCCCACCCTCCCTTGACCTCAGTTCCCCCGTGCATCTAACAGGCACATTTTTCTGACATCATTCCTCCTGCAAGCTGCCTCCTGGCTTGCACGACGGTCTTCGCGGGCTTCCTGCCCTTCATCACTCTGTAGCCGTTCTCGAACTTCTCACCGTACAGCTTGTCCCAGACGGCCTGGGGCGCAGGGGGGCCCTCTTAAAAAACACACTGCTGATAGCAATGGCACGTTTCAAGCGTGATCTGTTCACGCACACGCACGCACCTCAAACTCAACATGATACGTGATGGGACCTGCTCCCACTGCCCTCTCTCCTCTCTCCTTCGCTGCCATTGCCCTTCCCTCCCCTCCCCTTTCCTCCCCCTCGTACCTCCACTCACACCCTCTTATACACCAAGGCGTAGCCTCCCTCCTCATTGCCTTCGCTATTCGCTCCCTGTCCCCAGCAACGCGATCCAGCCTCCATGTTCTTCTGTGAGATGCGCATGCCCTCCATCTCGAGCGTCATCGCGATGAGCGTGCCTTCGAATACCTCCCCTGATCCTCGCTTCATGCACTTTCCCCCGTACCCTCGCTCACCGCCTCCGAGTCTTTCCTTACCCGTACCCTCGCTGCTCTCCGTCTTTCCTTTGCTCGAGTGGGCGACAAGATCTTGTCGCTCCCTGTCCCCGCTTACCTCCCTCCCCTTACCCTCGGCCCTCTCGGTCCAACCTCACCTCCAGGCCTGCACCCTGCTATAGCAGCAGGTTCCTCGACCCCTCCATGCATCCCTCCACGCCCTCGCTCCCCTTCCTAACCCTGCACTTCCCTCCATACCCTCGAGTCTTCGCATCTTATCCCGACCCCCCCCGTCCCGCCTGCCAGAATTCTGGCTGGGGCCGACAGGAAGAGGACTTGGCAGGGTAGCTCGACCAGTCGGGGATGTCGTCATAGCCCACGGCCGCGGAGGGCGGTCGGGCCCTGAGCCTCATCATCGCCCTCGCCCTCAGACCCACCCGCCCCCTCGATCCACATCCTCATCCTCGCCCTCGATCAGCTTCACTCGCAGCGACGGGGGCGAGGCAGACGGTCCGCGAGAGCGTGGGTAATGATGAAAACGCCCCCCCCCCCTCCCTCCCCTAACCTCCCGTCCCCGAGAGCGAGGGTGCCGATGAAGCCCTCGATCCGCTTTACTCGCAGCGACGGGGACGAGGTCAGCGAGAGTGAGGGTGATGATGATCATGCTCCTCTATCCTCCCGTCCTCGAGTGCGGTCACATTCCCCTAACCTCGGATCCCCTCCTCTATCCTCCCCTCCCTCCCCTAACCTCCCGTCCTCGAGTGCGGTCTCATTCCTCCCCTCACCTGCTCCTCAATCTTTATCCGTATCCATTCCCTTCTTCGATTCCCTTCTTACCCTTCCCTCTCCCACCTCCTTCACCCCTCTCTCCTGGCTGGCAACGGCCTGGCAACTTCGGGTGGGTCGCGTCCACAGTGGTTCCGATCGCCTCGCTGGCGGGCGGAGGCAACCGATCGACGACAACAACACGACCGCTAACGGGGCTACACATGACCGCCTGTTGCCCCCCTTCTCCCTGGGAATGTCTTCCCCTCTATGCTCCTCGACGTGCTCGTGATCCTCCTGATCCCCCTCATCCCTCTCGATCTCTACCCCTCCTTCCTCTTCTGTCCCTTCTTTCCTCCCCCCCTGCATCCTCGATTCCTCCTTTTCTTTCTCCTCCAATCGAGAACGCTCCCATCACAAATGCGGTGGCCTCTGCCGTGAGGGCGAGGTCGATATCAGCCGTTTTCTTGTTCCTCAGCTTTTCCATCGCGGCTGCAGCCTGGCAATGGAAGATCGATCGGGAGAAACAAAGATGATTCGGACGAAGACTCGAGGTGGAGAGGGAAGCGGAGGAGAAGGAGAATGACGAGGACGAAAACGGCCTCGGCTTCGGCCTTGACCAACGCCATGTGCGAGCGATATCGTCGCACGAACTGGCCTCGCGCCCATCTGCACCATCGCCTCGGGATGGTGTGGCCCTGGGCACCGTCGAGGAATCGATCTGACAAGACCCACGGCTTCGGGACGTCCTGGGGCCCGGAGGAGCAGGAGGAGGAGGAGGATGAGGAGGAGGAAGATCTCCAGGAGCGGCGCTCAGAGGAGGAGTAAGTTTAAGAAGGACGGGGTGGGTGGAGGAGGGGGAGATTCGAGGAGGAGGAGGAGGAGGAGGAGGAGGAGGAGGAGGAGGAAAAGGCGAGGATCCCAAGAAGGATGGATCGAAGAAGGAGGAGAGAGGATGAGTCCTCGGGGCGCCAGGTCGCCACTCTGGCACCCCAGCGGCGTCGCACGCCATGTCCACCAGCCGCGGCACCGCCTCGAGCGATGGGCCGCCATCGCCCATGGCGCCTCGGGACGGCCGAAACTGATGGATCGACCGCGCTGGTGGACATGGCGGTCGGCCGCGTGGTCCCCTCTCCCCCCGCACGGCCTCCAGGGCGGGCGACGCCGCGCGGCCGCGGCCGCGGGCGACGCTCGCGCGCGTCGCCGCGCGGCGACGCGCGCGAGGGCGCTCCCGCGCGGGTGCGCCCTTGAGCAGGGGCGACGCGCGAGGCAGAGCGCGCCGCGAGCGCGCGAGCAAGGCAAGAGGGTCGAGGTGGAAGAAGGAGGAGGAGAAGAAGGATAATACATTTTTATATATATAACATATTATTATTATTATTATTTAATTATAGAGAGGATAGACTCTCACGATCGAGTGCGCATTCTGGTGGGTGCCAGCATGGTAAACCAATACATCATTGCCTACTACCAAAAAACAAGACATCCAAGAAAAAAACAAGACATCCAAGAAAAAACAATACATACCTTAAACAAAAACAAGACGCGTAGGAATCGAATCTAAAAATCAAGACAATTCCCAAAAAACAAGGCAAACCGTCGTCGCGAGAAAATTGCGACTCTCAGAGGTCTGGGTTATTCGTTATGAATACTACTCTCCCTCTTCCCCTGATGACGTCTTGGGAGTAGCCGCCCCCCCCCCCGCGTACTGTTTTTTACACACAGGTTTCCCTGGAGTTGGGTTTTCGCTTGCATTTTTTCCAAAATGCTGCTCTCGCTGAGGCGCCGGCCTCATTTTCTGGCTCCGCTCGTTCCGAATCGTGCTCCCGCTGCAGCGCTGGCAGAATTTCCGCCGGCGCCTGCACGCCCGAGCCGGCGCCCGGGCCGGCGCTCGGGCCGGGTCTGGAGCCGGTTCCGGCCGGCGCCGGAAAATCGAGTTCCGAGGCGGCGCCGAAAAAAGGACATTTCAATACACATTTTTCTTTTGAAAATGCTGAATTTCTGCTTCCGGGGCCTCCTCGGCCGATTCCGACCGGCGCCCGGGCCGGCGCCCGGGCCGGACGCCCGAGCCGGGGGCCTTGGCCGGCGCCCAGGCCCGGTCCGGAGCCGGCTCCGGCCGGCGCCGGAAAATCTAGTTCCGAGGCGCCGCCGAAAAAAATGTTATTCCAATACACATTTTTCTTTTGAAAATGCTGAATTTCTGCTTCTGGCGCCCGGGAAGCCTCCCGGGCCGATTCCGGCGTGCTTCCGCTCGTTCCGAATCGTGCTCCCGCTGCAGCGCGGGGCCTCATTTGCGCGCTTCCGTTCGTTTCGACTCGTGCTCCCGCTGCAGCGCTGGCGTCATTTCCCGTGCCATGCCACGGCATGCAATGCAATGCTAGGTTGATACTACGCTTCGCGGTGCTCTTCTGCGCCATGCCATGCCGTGCTCTACAATGCATCGCGTACCCTTTCGGGATCATTGCCCTGCTCGACATCCGACTGTGCGAGTAGAGAGGGGATCTGCGCCATGGTAAGGGATGGGAGGGAGGGGTAGGAACCCAGATATGACGCGAGCGCACCTAGCTTGTCCTCCCCCCCTCCTCCTCCACCTCCTCCTCCTCCTTCTCCTCCTCTTCCTCCTCCTCCTCCCTCCTCCTCCTCCTCCTCCTCCTCCCCCTCCTCCTCCTTTTACTCCTCCTCCTCCTCCTCCTCCTCCTCTTCCTCCTCCTCAACCTCCTCCTCCTCCTCCTTCTCTTGCTCCTCCTCCTCCTCCTCCTCCTCCTCCTCCTCCTCCTCCTCTTGCTCCTCCTCCTCCTCCTCATCCTCCTCCTCCTCCTGCTCCTCCTCCCCCTCCTCGCTCCTCGCTCCTCCTCCTCCTCCTCCTCTTCCTTTTCCTCCTCCTCCTCCTCCTCCTCCTCCTTCTCCTCCTATTGCTCCTCGTGCGAGACTCGTGAACACCCATGGGGCGAGTCTCGATACCACCACAGTGCCAGACAAAGAATTCCCACAACAACTATCATGAGGAACATGGGGCCCACTGGCCAGGAAGGCGGAGCCCCCGCCGAGATAGCCGCACAACTTGTGGAGGAACAGACAACTGCATGCCAAACTGGCGGCCCACGAGTGCGCCTGGGCTCGAAGCCCCGCTGCCCCCGAGGGGGACTGGGGTCAGACTGCTCAGCGCTTGGCAACCTGACGACGCCTAGGCTTATCCTCATCTCCGTCTGCATCATCACCCGAGCTGCGCTTGAACTCCAACAGTCATTTGAGAAGAGGACCGTCAAGAGTATGCTGCGCCGTGATGAAGAGGTCCTCGCACTTGATGCTGTAGAAAGCCCGCAGGGAGCGGGTGAACTCGGGCGCCTTCTCCTCCTGCAACATGAAAGCCCACGCCCATGGGCGTCCCGCTTTCCATGTAGGGTGCCTAGGCTTTGCTCTGGACAACTGCGTATCAAGCTCGGCCACACTGAGTGTACTTGACGAATTTGACATCACCCTCGGATAACTTGCCCTGGAGGGCGCGGCCGATCTGCTCCACCATAGCCTCGAACAGGACAGAACGCAGACCACCGCCCAAACTGTGAGGAGCAAGTTCAGCGTCCTCCATGTTTGTCTCCTTGGCCTTGTCAAACGCAGCGCGGCGCTCCTTCTCCTCCACCTTCCAGATCGCACGCAGCTGCTCGAGCTCTTTATTGGCATCATCTTTCTCGACCACGCACACGAAGGAAGCACGATCTTCAAGAGTAGCGACCCTGCGGCCCAGAGACACCACAATGGGGATAAACTTGTTTACGACAGTCTTGGTCGTCGCATCCTTCGGGGCAGGTCCAGCACCGCGTGCTTCTTTCGGTCCATCAGACCCAGCTGCCGCACCTCCCTCGACAGCTTTAGCACGGAGAACTTCAAGCATAGCGTATGGTACTCGCAACACGCCACGAGGGGCACGCAGCTGAGCCAAATTGTTACACGGGGAGCTTGCTCTGAATGCGTCGATTCTTGCATGCATTGAAGTGCTTGGCGAAATGACATTGGTCGGGAAATTTGATGTTGCAATACTTGCACTGAACAGTCCAGGAGGCTATCTGCTCGGGGGTGCGTTTCTTGTCGCGTGTTCGAATCCGTTGCTGAACCCCCTTTAGCCAAACGTCCCACGTAGCTTTGGCGCAAGCGTATCTGTGATTTGCGTAACTTGCTAGCTGCCCACAATTTCTGCAGGTAAACTGTACCCAGTCTTGCTCTCTGTCATCCGAGGGGCCCGTTTCGCTTTGGCTTGCGCTTGCTGGAGCTTGCGACGATTCTTAACGGGCGCAGGCGGTGGGGCCTCCAATACAGGGGCCACAGGAACAGGCGGAGGAGGGTAAATCGTCGAGGCCGATTTCGATCTCACTCGAGTCCTCCTCGGGGCCTCCACCACCTGCTTCTCTCGGAGACGACGTCGAATAACCGATGCTGGGGAAGGAAGTGGGGCAGCAGCAGCAGCAGCTGGACGACGCAGAGAAATCGCACCAGGACATCTGGCCACGTGGGGGTCGCACGACGCTCGATGCACCAAGGAACCACATTTTGGACAAGCCGAGGCGTTGCATATGAAGCGCTGTCGGTCTGGCCGCATCTTCCCAGTGCAGAAACGCACATGCTTGGGATAGCCATTGCACGGAATAAGGTATTGGCACTTTGGACAAACTCTCAAAGTGCCACCATATGCTGAGCCCACTTCTGGGGCTTGTGCTGCTAGAGAAGGCCTCTCCTCGAGAGGTCGGTCGGCTTCTGCTGGCCGTGCCGGCTTGAGACGCCTTCGGAGGTCTTGCTTCGCAAGATCGCAAAGCTTCCTCCGCTGCTGGCCATTCTCTTCGCGAGCAATCTGAAGCCACTCTTGGTGCCACTGAGGCTCGGGCTTGGAGCTGAACTTCATCAATGACTGAATTTGTTTCCAGTACCAACTCCGTACTGTGATACGTCTGCTGTCGGGCTCGAGAGTCCCAGGGCCATCTCTGAGTTCGGCTCCAAGCATCCCTACTTCCCACCGCCCCCAAGAGTACCTCCCAAAGTGGCCTAGATAGGAGAGGGCTCCGATAGTGATCTGGGTCTCGATGAGGTCCAGGCCGAACCACCCATAGCTTACGTCCATAATGATATGTTTTTCGTCCATTATTCGAAGGGTGGTCCCACGAGATCGATATGCTAGGTATCTGATACACCGGCCTACAAAAATGTGATATCGGTCGATCTCCTGCTGGTGGAAAGCTCGGACCTCGGCCACGTATAGCAAACATCCAATAACTGACGCCTGAAATATTTGGCCCTGGATTCTGAGAGGCAGTTTGGAAGCCCCAAGCTGGTGTCTGAGTTTCACCCAAACCCTGGGCGCGGCTTGAATCCTCTTCGAAGTGTCCGTCCTCCATCCTCCGTCCGTGTCTACCCACCCACCTAGTGCTCGAACAGAGTGGTGAAAGCCAGCTGGGAGAGCCTGTGAGACGTCGTAAACTCCCGCTCTCATCTACTTGTCTTTGCCTGGATGGATTTTTTTTCTCCTCGACCACCGAGTGCGTTCCCAACCTGTCGCGCCGTCTCCTGAAACGGCGGCGTGGCGGTTCACGCTGATGCGTCGTCGGCGAAACCCATGACTTTGAAATCCATTGCATTCGTGGTCTCGCCATTTCGCCAATTTGTCCCGCGCCCAAGCGAACGCCGAAGCGACGGGGTCAGCTTGAGTCCGATGCCTGGCAGCACTTTTTTCAGCACGCGTAAGGAATAATTGTGATAACAGTTGAACAGAGTGCAAGAGCTGGCACATCCTTCTTGAAGCCCACGATATAAAAGATATGGATCCGACTCCCCAGAATGAAGGCGAACTTGGTAATTGGTTTCGCCATGGAGTCCCCTGGAGTTCGCCACGATGTTCGAAAGGGGGGCCTTCCTTGTGCAGAGCGCGCCAAGGAGGCTCGCAGGGAACAGTCGGATATGCTTTCTGAATGTGTGCAATATACAGCACTGCCTGATTGTTTTGAAACTTTTGGTATGATGTAGTCCAGGCGGCCTGGTGCTTGTCCCGAGTACCCGCGCTCTGGTACTTGGCGCGTTGAGCTAGCAAACACCGTTCCCAATCGGCATGCACTTCGCATACAATACGTGTGATGAAGATAACATCTCTGGTCGATCGCCCACGTCTGAAGCCCCACTGCTCCTTCTCGAAGAAGGACAAGCCCTCGAGGTACTTCACTACTCGCTTGACTGCCAAGCGTGCCGACATGCGAGTAATCATGCTGAGCAAACAGATTCCCTTGTAGTTGTTTAAGTCGTCTCTGGAACCTTTTCTCCTGCATACCATTAGGACTATTGCTTCGTGGGCTGATGTGTCCCAGCGAGGTTGGGGTCCGTCCAAATCCGCAGCCTGCAAATCAGCTCGTGGACGGCCCTCTGCTCCTCCGCTGGTGCTTGTCTGATCATGTCGATTGGGACCTCGTCCTTGCCCGCTGCTGAAACCCGCATCCTCTTGATAGTCGTCTGGAACTCCTCGAAGGAGGGAATTGCGCCCAGAGATTCGCGCGCCGGCCTCTGGGGAGGGTTGCTGGAAACATCGATCGACGGTGTAGCCGTCGTACCACTGATCTTTTGAAAGGGCTTGCGGCAGTCGTCGGGTTTGACTTGCTCGACATCTCTGATCCAATCGTAGCTTATATAAACGCCAAGCTCTCGCAACAAAGAACAGTGCTACCCCATCTCGTGATTGGTCGCCGCCTACTCGAGCTGCTGACGTAGACAGCTGATAGCCTTGCCCTTGAGGTCGCGCTCGAACTGCCTCTCTGTCTTCTTCGTCGGCCCGATAGTTCGCGAGCGTCTGCCGCTCGGTGGGGGTGCCGCGCGCCGAACAGTGCGATGCGTAACTGTCGGCCGCCCTCTGCTTGCTCTTGAGAACGTCTGGCTTGCACTCCGCAAGCACAGGTATGCCGCGCTGTCTCTGCCCGCGGCCGCGCGCCGCTTCCGCTGCCGAGAGAAACGCCCTTGATACATCTCGCCAAGCCGTCCACGTCGGAGTCGTCGTTCGTGAGTCGACCAAGTTCTGGTGATATTGCTTTCGAAGCTGAATCGGTTCGTGGCCCATGCCGCGGGCCTGGGACCATAGAACTGGACGTTGGGGAACCGCTCGAGTAGGATCTCTGATATGCTGAAGCTCTTGCTTCGTCAGGCGCCCGAAAGGTAGAAAAGAAACGAACTTGCCTCGGTGGTCGCAAAGCGCGAAAGTAGAAGTCTTCAAATTGCGCCATCTTGCAGGCGCCCCAGAAGATGTCAAGAAAACGTCGAGCTCGTATTTTGTCGCTACATTGTGGTAGAAGGCCCCACGATGTGCTAGCGGCAGTCTCGAATCGGTGTGCGATAAGCCTTCCTCGTCTCCAAACTCTTGAAGCTGGTGGCTCATCTTTGATGTGGCTGTGCGGTTCGTGAATTTGCCAAGGAAGCTACTCGATCTATCTGCTTCGCCAAAGTGCGAGTTGAATTCGCCTCCCACAATAAGTTTGTCTCCCGATCTCCGAAGTCTGCTGATCAATAAATTGCCTGCCTGGAAGTGTCGGGCACGTCGGGTCAAGCCCCATGCTGGATTCTGCTGCGGCGTGTACTGCGCGGCGATCGCGTAACAGAAACCACGAATACATAACCTCAAACCGATCCACCGGTCCCAATCTGGTATCACACACAACTCGGGGCCTGCAGACCGCCACTTTTCGACCATATACCTTGAAAGGATGATCCCGCCCGTGCCCTTCACAAACAAGGTATATTCCTCCAGAGCAACAATGACTGGCTGGGGGACTTCTTGCCGCAACCAATTCGGATTTGTTGAATCGCTGATGAAAAAGATACGGCACTTCTCCCTCCTGAGCTGCTCCACTATGTGTGCCAGCTTTGATCTGGCTTCGCTGGTGCCCTAGGACGTACCAGTGGCGTTCAAGGCGCCGATGCGTATCTGCTGGGGATTCGTTGCTACATTGCAAGTGTGCCACTTGCGCCGCAGTCGTAGGGCTCTCTCCCTCGAGTCATTGGGGAAGCCCTAGGTGGCCTGCTTGCGGCATCGGATGGCTGAGAGATACGTCCGCGTTCGCCATGCACGTGGATGCGGTATGCTGGACACGAAGAAAGCAGCGTTGGACAGTTGGTCGTGCTCGCCTTGGCCACCGTAACGCTTCGAAGGGTCTGATCTGTACCGCTAGACTCCATTGTCGAAGGCGCGCGCGCAGCGCAGCAGCGTGAGCACACCCTTGCGCGCCATCAGGGGGCGGCCCTAGCACAGTCCTATTGTCTTCAGATTGCTCCTCTTATTGCTCCTGCTTCTCCTCCTCCTCCTCCTCCTCCTCCTCCTCGTCTTCCTCGTCCTCCCCCTCCTCGTCCTCCCTCTCCTCCTCCTCCTCCTCCTCCTCCTTCTCCTCCTCCTCCTCCTTCTCCTCCTCCTCCTCCTGCTCCTTCTCCTCCTCCTCCTTCTCCTCCCTCGTATGGGGGGCAGATAAATGAGACTCGTCTGATCGACAACACCTGGGTGATAGAGTTTGGGCTCAGGCGCAGTGCATATGTTACGGCATCATGCGGCATCACCATCCTCATCGAGAGTTCGAGGTTTCCAAGATCCATTTTGAAGCGGATATATCCCACGCCAGCGTGGTCGTGGGGACGGTGTGCCGCTGCCAGCTTCCAGACAAGATCTGAGGCGATTGGATTTATTGCGCTGTACTTCCCCCCATCGGCAGACATCGGCAGAACTGCGTGAGACCTACGAGGAGGCCTGCCAGAATATGGTGCAGTGGTTTCAAACAACGTTGGAAGAGATGTCACGTAAACATATCATTCCTCTTGTATTCATGAATTTAAACGGTGGGCTCCCCTCGTCAAATGATGACAAAGTAGCTGGACCCTGTGGGTATGGCAAGGAAATCTACGCGTCCGTGCAGTTACGTCCGTGTCTTGAAGGGTGGGGCCTCGCAGCAGCTAACACTCATTACGTGAATCCCCCGAGCTACGTAGGCAACAACAACGCCAGTTACATAGATCATATATGTATTCCAGTGGAGATGCTTGGTTCTGTTGAACGGTGCAATGTGTTATGTGAGGCCGGCAGGAGGCTACAACTACATGATGTTGGTGAAGTGCGCGATCGCAGGCCCGTTCAACTGGTTGTTCGTCTTGTTGCAGGGCTTCGGCCACTTCCTGAGCGGGCCCCCCGCCCCAATCGCGAGGCGCTATTCTGTTGCTTGCAGCAGGGGCACAGAAGGCAGGAGTTGTTTGATGTCATGGAAAGGAAGTGCGAGGAGCTTACAACCTTCTGAACGAGCTTGAGGCGCCAAAAACTAGAGCAGATGAATGAAACATTTGTGAATATTGTGAACAGTTCTTCAGTGGAAGTGCTGCATGCGAGCCCTCTCTACGCGGAAGACCGCCAGCAGCACGCCGCGTTTTTTTTTTTTTTTTTTATCCAACGCAATCAAGCAGGTGAGCAAAGAGCTGAAGCAGTCCAACCGTCATTACTGGGACGCAATCACAGAAAGAAGATGCGAAGACATGCGACGGGCTGCCAAGGACAACAATGCTTACCTAGTGCAACGACTTGCTCGGCTGATTGCTGGACGTAAAAGAGGTCCTCGGCAAAGGAAGTTTGCAGCGACACCTGCAAGCGCAGCAGGATGGTGTGCCAGCATGAAGCTACCCAGTGCGAAAGGAGGATGTTCTGCTGTTGAGGCTGGCGTTGACTCTGTTACGAGCGAGGTCATCGCAGAAGGAGAAGCTCTCACTGATGAGGGAGCTATGGAGTTATATACTGATGATTGGAATGGTATGCATAAGACAATATGGCGGATGAAACTTTGGAGAGCTCATCCAGCATGGTCGGTGCCTGTGGAAGCGCTTCGACTCATCGCGAAGCCCACGTGGGTCAATCCTCGACGTCCGCGACCGCGGGCAGGTGTAGGAGCTGACAGTAGTGAATTCAAGGCCCCAGAGATTACGCAGGGCCTCCTTCGAGCTATCCTTTTTCTATCTTGCAAGCTATAGCGAGTGCCTCTTGTGTGGCATGCAGCTCAAGGCGCGCGCCTTCCGAAGGGTAACGACAAGATCGAGGTTGACGGCGAGCGGGTTATCATGATCATGTGTACCATTGGACGAACATATCACGCGGCGGCCTTGAGAAGAAAGCTCGCCCCATGGCAGCCAGAAGACTGGATTCACGGCGGACTAAGAAGAAGACGACGCGAAGCTGCCATGGGCACGCAACTTATATCATCCTATCGATTGCAGGCTGCAGGCGTGTCTCATCTGGTAAGGTTTCACGACGCCATCCCCCCCCCCCCCCCCCCCCCCCCCCCCCCCCCCCCACACCCCCCAAACCCAACCCCACCCTAGTTTAAAGCACGAGAAGGTGTTGGGCATTTTACTTACGCTGTATGCCAATCAAGATCTCCAGTTTGCACGATATCGAATATTACGTGGAGTTTTTCTCTTGGAGGGCGAATCTGGCACGTTCTGGCTTCGACCGTCTGAGGGGGCTGTTCCTGGAGGCGTCGGGGCCGCTTTGATCTTTGCGAAGACGTTGCACACCAGTTCAGATTGCGGTGGCGGACCTTTTTGTGATTGAAAAATGGTTTCACGCAGTTGAAGTAGATCCGCCTTGGGAAGGGAGTCTCACCCAGCAGATGGCACTAACTGGTTTTGTAGATGATCTTTCCTGTAAAGTATTTGAAGCACAATATACTGGCACGATAATCGACAAGTTGGAGCTAGGCAGTCGTCTTGAGCATCTAGCGATTGACAAGGGAATGGGGGAAGCGGGTGCATCACATAACACTAACATGCAGGAGAACGTAGCTTATCTTCGAGGAGCAGGAGCACATACAGCAGCACGTCTTGTACGCAAATATGGCACTACAATAACTGGGCGCACTAAACATCATGCACGATACCTTGGAGGATAACAGGCTAGCAGCTTTACACCTAGACCCGAATTGGAAAAAAGACGGCGAGCTCTTCAGGCTAGTTATTTCTCATTGGGAAGATTTTGGAGGTCTCCTGGGAACTTTGGGGTAAACCGTTCCATGGTAAAAGGGCTATTGGTGAACGCAGCTCTCAGCGGGCTCGAGGTGTGCGTTAAAAGGACATCTACCTCTCACAAGTGGAGACTTGGCGCCGCTCGAAGGTTTCATTGTACGCAAATGTCGTGCAATCCTTGGTGGCACGGCGACCTGGGATGAGGATAAGCAGCACGTCAGTACCATACGCGGACTCGAGGTGCTAAAAAAGGTCCGACTTGCTCCCCTGTTCGCCGAACTTCGCATTCGCAGACTGAAGTGGCTGCAAACCATGGTGCAGGATCGTGATCAACACATTCAGTTATTGCCCACGTGTTTTGGAAAGTCTGCTCTCGACGGTGATTTTTTTTTTCGGGGGAGGGGATGGTGCGGCCTCATGCACATCCGTGGGCCGTCCAGTTTCAAGATGATTTGGAGGCACTGAAGGAGTTGGAGGCGGGGGAGACTATGTGGAACAATGGAGGGGGCATGAAGCATATCATGTTTGAGGACTACGAGGATTTCATCAAGGTTGACTGTGATGAACTACGAGCTAAGTTGCGAACTACACCTACTACGAGCACGCGCAAGCAAGCACATCATGAGGGCAAGTTCATATGCAAAGAAACTCTGACAGACGGCACTACATGTAACACGGCATGGTCCACGCAACATATGTTAACTAAGCACATCGTGAACGCAGTAGGAGGTAGTCACGGGCAACTACATGTGGGACGTATCCTAACTACTACAAACATGTGCGTGTTGTGCGACAGCGTGTTCCTGAGTGCCGGGATCGCAAAAAAAGCATATTGCCGACAGCCTCAAACGCCAGCACTGTCCGTTGGATCGTGGGAGGTATGCATGTGAAGTTGTGCCCCCGAAAAGTATGACGTGCCCTATTCGTGACGAGAGTTTTGGCTGTGCGGAATCGTGGTTCAAGCGCTGTCGTGAACACCTGGAACCGTACGATTCTCCCTCCTTTCATGTTCGTCAGTTGAAGAAGCACGGAACAGTATTGCAGTCTAAGCAGCAGCTACCAGTGACCTCTACGACCTCGTGGGCTAAATTACTTGATCGAAATTGGGCACCACGTCTCAATGCTGGACGAAGAAAACACCTCTCAGAAATCTTGGCTACTACGGGCGCGCAGTCTGAGCTTCGCGGAGGGCAACAAGGAAAAGAAGAAAGCTCGGATCGACGAGGAGGGCGAGGACGAGGACATGGACGATACCACAACCTTTCTGCTGATGAAGAATCTCATTGTACAACTGGAGGCCCGAGTTCGGCTACTGGGGCACGAGGCGATGACGACCGCGATATTGGACCGAACTCATCAGGCAGTGGTGGACGTCAACAAATCGTACGCGGAGTACGCCAAGGAACGAAAAAAAATGACCCAGCCACGAACCTTGTTTCGCCAGCCTGCCAAGCAATCTACGCAGTTCTGAACGTCTTAGGCAACTGGCAGTACAAGGACAGTTCGGTGAGGATATCGCGGTTCAAGCTCGTGGCCGTCCGAATCAGCAAGATGTTGGAGCAAGCAAGACCAGAACTAACAGGATAGTGGGTTCGAGAAACAGCAGTCTTCCCGTGCTTCGACCAGCCCAACAAGCCGAATAAGTCGCGCCTTGTATTCAGCTTGCGCGGAGCAACACTGG
>CAUYUJ010000416.1:107500-112500 GCA_963575745.1 Prorocentrum cordatum
ATTGTGAGGGAGGGAGGGAGGAAGGGAGGGAGGGAGGGAGCGTAGGGAGGCAGGGAGGGGAGGGCGGAGGGAGGAGGAGGAGGAGGAGGAGGAGGAGGAGGAGGAGGAGGAGGAGGAGGAGGAGGAGGAGGAGGGGAGGAGGAGGAGGAGAGGAGAGGAGGAGGAGCAGCAGCACAGCAGCAGCAGCAGCTAGCAGCCAGCAGCAGCAGCAGCAGGACCAGGACCAGGACCAGGACCAGGACCAGGACCAGGACCAGGACCAGGACCAGGACCAGGACCAGGAGGAGGAGGAGGAGGAGGAGGAGGAGGAGGAGGAGGAGGAGAGGGGGAGGAGCAGGAGGAGGAGGAGGTGGAGGATGGTGACGATGGTGGTGATGATGATGCTGATGATGTTGATGATGCTGATGATGATGCTGATGCTGATGCTGATGCTGATGCTGATGCTGATGCTGATGATGATGATGATGATGATGCTGATGATGATGATGATGATGGTGATGCTGCTGATGATGATCATGATGACGATGACGATGATGATGACGATGATGATGATGTCGTTGATGTTAATGCTGCTGATGATGCTGCTGGCGATGCCGATTATGATGATGATGATGATGATGATGATGATGATGATGATGATGATGATAATGATGATTATGATGATGACGATGGCGACGACGATGAGGATGACGATGCTGATGATGATGATGCTGATGGTGATGATGATGCCGATGCTGATGATGATGATGCTGATGATGATGGTGGTGATTATGATGCTGATGAGCTGATGATGATGATGATGATGCTGATGCTGATCATGAGGATGCTGTTGATGATGCTGATGGTGATGATGATGCTGGTGATGCTGGTGATGGTGATGATGGTGATGATGATGATGATGATGATGATGATGATGATCATCATCATCATCATCATCATCATCATCATCATCATCATCAATCATCATCATGAACTGATGCTGATAAGGCTGCTGATGTTGATCTTGATGTTGATTATGATGCTGACGATGCTGCTGCTGATGATAATGAGGAGAACGAGTAGGATGCTGTTGATGATGATGGTGATGATGATGATGCTGGTGATGCTGATGCTGCTGATGATGATTGTGATGGTGATGATGCTGCTGATGATGATGTTGATGGTGATGATGATGGTGACGATGTTGTTGATGGTGATGATGCTGATATGATGATGTTGTCTATGATGATTACGATGACGAAGGGAGGAGGAGGACACGGAATGTAATGATTATGATGTTGCTGTTGCTGCTGCTGATGCTGTTGCTGGCTCACTGCTGCTGCTATTGATGATGATGATGATGATGAATGATGATGAGATGATGATGATGAGATGATGATGTGATGATGATGGTGGTCGGTGGGGTGGGAGTGGAGGTGGTGGTGAGGAGGAGGAGGAGGAGGAGGGAGGACGGAGGGAGGCGGAGAGGCGAATAGTACAAGAGAAGACGACCCACGAGGGGGAGGAGGCAGCAGGAGGAGGGAGGAGGAGGAGGAGGAGGAGGAGGAGGGAGGAGAGGAGGAGGAGGAGAATGAGGAGAAGCAGGAGAAGAGGAGAGGAGGAGGAGGACGAGGAGGACTGAGGAGGAGGAGGAGGAGAGGAGGAGGAGGAGGAGGAGGAGGAGGAGGAGGAGGAGGACGAAGAGGGGCAGGTAGGAAAAGGTGGTTGGCGGAGCCGCTCCGCGGGGCCCTGGACGCGGTCGCGGAGGCCGAGGCGCGCTGCTCCCGCAGCAGCGGCTACGCGCGGCTGCTGGCCGAGCCGCAGCGGGGGCTGTTCCTGGGCGGCAGGCTGCCGGGAGGGAGGGGGAGGAGGAGGAGGAGGAGGAGGAGGAGGAGGAGGAGGAGGAGGAGGAGGAGGAGGAGGAGAGGAGGAGGAGGAGAGGAGGAGGAGGAGGAGGAGGAGGAAGAGAAGAAGAGAAGAAAGAAGAAGGGGGGGAGGAAGAGAGGAGGAGGAGGAGGAGGAGTAGGAGGAGGAGGAGGAGGAGGAGGAGGACGAGGAGGAGGAGGAGGAGGAGGAAGAAGAGGAGGAGGAGATGGGGGAGGAGGGGGAGGAAGATGAAACGGGGGGAGGAGGAGAAGGAGAAGGTGGTGGAGGAGGAGGAGGAGGAGGAGGTGGAGGAAGTGGAGGAGGAGGAGGAGGAGGAGGGAAGGAGGGGGAGGGGAGGAGAGGCAAGCTAGGTGCGCCCGCGTCATATCTGACATCCTACCCCTCCCTCCCATCCCTTACCATGGCGCAGATCCCCTCTCTACCGCACCAGTCGGATGTCGAGCAGGGGCAATGATCCCGAAAGGGTACGCGATGCATTGTAGAGCAAAAAACGGCATGGGCTGCGTGATAGAAGAGCAGCGCTATTAGTGTGTTTAGTATCACTTAGTTTGTTGAGGCCATTTGCTATTTTTTTGAGAGTGTTGCCCGTTTTGGGCATGGCACGGGAAATGACGCCAGCGCTGCAGCAGGAGCACGAGTCGAAACGAGCGGAAGCGCGGAAATGAGGCCAGCGCTGCAGCGGGAGCACGATTCGGAACGAGCGGAAGCAGGCCAGAATCGGCCCGGGAGGCTTTCCCGGGCGCCAGAAGCAGAAATTCAGCATTTTCAAAAAAAAATGTGTATTGGAATGGCCTTTTTTTCGGCGCCGCCTCAACTCGATTATCCGGCGCCGGCAGCCGGAACTGGCTCCGGACCCGGCCCGGGCGGCCCGGGCGCCGGCTCGGGCGTCCGGCCCGGGCGCTGGCTCGGGCGCCGGCCCGGGCGTCGGAATCGGCCCAGGAGTTTCAAAAGAAAAATGTGTATTAGAATGGCCTTTTTTCGGCGCCGCCTCGGAACTCCATTTTCCGGCGCCGGCAGGAACCGGCTCCGGACCCGGCCTGGGCGCCGGCCCGGGCGCCGGCTCGGGCGTCCGGCCCGGGCGTCCGGCCCGGGCGTCGGAATCGGCCCAGGAGGCCTCCCGGGCGCCGGAAGCAGAAATTGAGCATTTTTGAAAGATTATCCCAGCAAAGCAACCTTACAGCGATGTGTAGAAGCATATCTGGAAGCATTCCCCTTAAGATTTCATAATGCGAATCCAGTGTAGAATTCTGCTCCCGATCATCGCCCAGCCAGTCGCAGTCCAATTCGGCGATGAAGTCGCCGTGGCAACGGCCAGTCGCAGCAGCCACAGCCTCAGCCTCAGCTGCATGCCAGCCTCAGCCTGCCTCAGCCTCAGCGTCAGCCTCTCAGCCTCAGCCTGTATCAGCCTCAGCCTCAGCCTCAGCCTGCCTCAGCCTCAGTCTCAGCCTGCCTCAGCCTCAGCCTGCCTCAGCCTCAGCCTCAGCCTGCCTCGGCCTCAGCCTACCTCAGCCTCAGTCTCAGCCTGCCTCAGCCTCAGCCTGCCTCAGCCTCAGCCTCAGCCTGCTTCAGCCTCAGCCTCAGTCTGCCTCAGCCTCGGCCTCAGCCTCAGCCTGCCTCAGCCTCAGCCTGCATCAGCCTCAGCCTCAGCCTCAGCCTGCCTCAGCATCAGCCTGCCTCAGCCTCAGCCTCAGCCTGCCTCAGCCTCAGCCTCAGCCTGCTTCAGCCTCAGCTTCAGTCTGCCTTCAGCCTCGGCCTCAGCCTCAGCCTGCCTCAGCCTCAGCCTGCCTCAGCCTCAGCCTCAGCCTGCTTCAGCCTCAGCCTCAGTCTGCCTTCAGCCTCGGCGTCAGCCTCAGACTGCCTCAGCCTCAGCCTGCATCGGCCTCGGCCTCAGCCTCAGCCTGCCTCAGCATCAGCCTGCCTCAGCCTCAGCCTCAGCCTGCCTCAGCCTCAGCCTCAGCCTCGGCCTGCTTCAGCCTCAGCCTCAATCTGCCTTCAGCCTCGGCTTCAGACTCAGCCTGCCTCAGCCTCAGCCTGCATCAGCCTCAGCCTCAGCCTCAGCCTGCCTCAGCATCAGCCTGCCTCAGCCTCAGCCTCAGCCTCAGCCTGCCTCTGCCTCAGCCTCAGCCTGCTTCAGCCTCAGCCTCAGTCTGCCGTCGGCCTCGGCCTCAGCCTCAGCCTGCCTCAGCCTCAGCCTGCATCAGCCTCAGCCTCAGCCTCAGCCTGCATCAGCATCAGCCTGCCTCAGCCTCAGCCTCAGCCTGCCTCAGCCTCAGCCTCAGCCTGCTTCAGCCTCAGCCTCAGTCTGCCTTCAGCCTCGGCCTCAGCCTCAGCCTGCCGCAGCATCAGCATGCTCTAGCCCCAGCCTCAGCCTGCAACAGCATTCAAAATATTTCCCGGGAGTGGCGTTCTGGCAACTCGAAGAACACGAAGTGGCCTACAGTTGATTCCGGGCATTCAAAATCATGCGCAGGAGTGGAGTTCTGGGATCTCGAAGACCACGGAGTGGCCTACAGCTGGCTCCGGGCATTCAGAATCATGCCTGGGAATGGAGTTTTGGGAACTCGAAGACCATGAAGTGGCCTACAGTTGGCTCCGGGCATTCAAAATCATGCCCAGGAATGGAATTCTGGGAACTCGAACGCCACGAAGTGACTTACAGTTGGCTCTGGGCATTCAAAATCATGCCCAGGAATGGAGTTCTGGGAACTCGAAGACCACGAAGTGACTTACAGTTGGTTTAAAAACTATTACTATTATTATTACTACTACTACTACTACTGCTACTACTCCTACTACTACTACTACTACTACTACTACTACTACTACTACTACTACTACTACTACTACTACGACACTACTACTACTACTACTACTACTACTTTAATTACTATTACTAAACTAAAGTCGCTCATACTAGTAATTATTATTACTAGTACTTACTCTCACTACTATACTGTACTACACTACTTACTTAATATACTACTCTAAAAACTAATATACTACGACCCACTTCTACTACACTCCTACTACTACTACTACTACTACTCACTACTACATTCTACTGCTACTATTACTACGAGTTACTTATACTACTACTACTACTACTACTACTACTATTAATGTTATATAGTACT
>CAUYUJ010000417.1:0-85000 GCA_963575745.1 Prorocentrum cordatum
GGGAAAATATGGGAAGCGGGGGGAAGACAAAAACTTAGAAACTATGGGAACATATTGGGAATCTGATTATTTGTGTGTATTTATTTGTTTGCCCCTGGACCCCTTCAATTTGGGAGGCTTCTCGAGTAGGGCCGAGTGTCAGAGAGCTCCTTCCTCTGCAGGTCCACCACCAACAAAACGCCAGGGTGGTCAGACGCCTCGCTGGTTACGCCGAGATGTGCAAAATCCAGCCCTTCGCTCATGCCCAAAGTTCTGGCTTGACGCCGGGCGTGGTGCATCAGTGCCAGCTCGACCGAGCAGGCTGGTTGTGCCCCTTCACGTCTGTTGGGGGTGTTCTGCAGACCCCCCAGGCCTACTCAACCTGTATTCAGGAGCGAAAGAAAGACGTACATGTACACGAATCCACGCTGGTTTCGAGAGTTCGCATTGCGCGAATGTTAGTATCGCGCGGCAGGTCTCGCGGGTCAAGGGGCCGTGTTCATCTACATAGCTGGGCGCGTACGTTCTTTGTGGGCTCCCTATGTATGGCGGTGTTCTCTCGCATCGGATGTGTTTTCGACGCGGGTCCGAGGCGGATTCGACGTGGGTTCGGCGCGGACTCCACAGAGATTCGACGCGCTCGGCACGGGCTCGGGTGCCAGATCTCCGACGCTTTGATTCAGGAGGGGAAAACACACACAGACACAAGTGGTTGTCGACTTCCCAGAACATATGGGAAAATATGGGAAGAGCGAGGGAAGACGAACACCCAGAAAATATGGGAAAAGATGGGGAGTATCTTTGTTTGTGTGTATTTTTTCGTGTGTCCCAGGGCCCCTTCATTGATTCTTTCAATCGGCCGTCTTTTCCGTCGTTTCGGCCGCCGGGGGCCGCGTTCGGGCACCGGGGCCAACAAGAGTGGATCCAGGGCGCAAGTATACTCTTATGTCGACGAAGAATTTTTAAAAATACGCAAGAAGTATTCCAAAATGGTCAAACATATTCAAAACATAGTCCCCAGACTATTTTTGGATTATTTTTAGTTTTTTTAGCGTATCTTGCATTTTTCGTCGAAAATCACCCTGTAGGGGGACAGGCCCGACTTAAGCATACTCCCAGGGAAGCGGTCGACACGCTAGGGGCTGCAGATTTGAAAAGGAACACTTCGGAGGATGTCTGTGGTGGCAGCGGTGGCGACGTCGCAGAGGGTGGGAGGCAGGTCGGTGCTCGAACAGCTCAGGGCACGGGCACCCTTCGAGCATCACCTGGCATTGATATGTCCGCGGTCGAAAGCTGTCCTGCTCTGGCCTAATCCTCCTCAGTCCAGCTCAACCCCCCGGCCTGCTTCCGGGCTCAGTCTTGATTGATCCAGCGTCGTGGCCCCTTCTAATCTGGCCGAAACGCCTCGTTCTTTTCCATCGTTCCCGCGAAGACCTCGCAGGAGCTGCCCTCCACGGCCAAGACGCCGAGAGGAGGACCGGCTCGGGGTTCTCGGGCCGCTCCTTGACGTGTCCAGGTCGGGGGACCTGCTCGTGGCCGAGGCCCGCGGTGGCCAAGGACCCCCCCCCCCCTCCGCTCCTTACCATCGGCGCTCCCCCACGGTAGCGCGGTGACCCCAAGCCCGATCCGACGACGAGGATCCCTCCCCCCTGCCAGCGCGCCCCAGAGAAGGCGCTCAGGCGGAAGGGCTCCGTAGCCATTTTGGCTCAAGGCTTCGGCCCCGCCCATGCCGAGTGGCACTGTGTGCGCCCTGCCGTCATCCGGCGGGCTTGGCGTCATCCGTTCCGACGTTCTCGGGCCCAGCGAAAGGGGGGGATTGGGAAAGGGGGGGTTGCGAAATTTGCTGCATGCAGCTGGTTTCGGCCTCACCGAGGGGCCCATTCCTTGATACATGGGCGCCTGCCGGCGCCGGGAGGCGCCGGGATAATCAGCTACGTGAGCTGATTCTCAAACCGCCCCTTTGCTATCCCCCTCTTTCGCCCGACCCGACGTTCATGGGGCAGATGGCCAGTGGATTGGTGTCGTCCGGTACGCCTTCCATGCTGTTGGCGACCTCTGCGTCGGCGGCGCGGTGTCCTTTGCCGCCGAGTGGCGGCATGGCGCGCCGTGGGCCTCGCGCGTGATGCCGGCAGGGCGCGGGCACGGGCACGGGAGCCCCAGAGGGTCCCCGGCAGCGCTGCGGCGTGGGGGCCCGCGGCCTTGCCTTGGGGGCCCCGACGGTGCTTCTGCCCAGGCCGCTCCGCGCGCGCCGTCGACGCCTCCGCTGCGCTGCGGCGCCGCCAGCGGCTCGGCGGAGGCCGCGCGGCAGCTGGTGCGGCCCGCGCTCGGGGATGCCGGGCGGCCGTGCGCTGGATGGCGCGCTCCACCTGTGCCCGCAAAGGGGCCTGGCCGCGGGGGTCTCGGCCTGCTGCCGTCGCGCGGCGCCGCCGCCGATGGCGCCCCTGGGCCAGCGAGGCTCACCGAGGGGGAGCCCAGCGCGGGCACGGCCGCTCCGACGGTGCGCCCTGCCGGCGAGCTCGCGGCGGGGCCCGCGGGGGCTGGGAGCGCGCGAGGGGAGGCAGCCCGCGCCCGCCGCCCAGGGTGTGCAGAGGGGAAACGCCTTCGCCTGCTCTGGAGGGAGGTTGGCCGCTGGGGCACCCTGGGCTGGGAGGGCCAGAGGCGGCGCGCGCTGGATCTGGAGCGCCGCTTCTACAGGGCGGCCTCCGAGCAGGACGGCGTCGCTCTGCGGGCCGTGCTGCGCGAGGCCTGCGCCGCCCTCGCGCCGCCACGGCGCCGGCCGTGCCGCGCCGGGGGCGGGGGCATGGACGCGGAGGGGCGCGAGCGCCTGCGCGCTCTGGCGGAGGTGCAGGGGCGGCTCCGGCGGCTGGTCGCTGAGGCTGTGGCGTTCTGGCGGGGCCGCTGGGAGGACGAGCAGATCCTCCCCATGCTGTCGCGGCTGCGCCACCTCATCCGTGGCTTCGAGGAGGCTTCTGGCCCGTTGCTCCGCGCCTGCGGCGCCGAGCAGTGGAAGCTGCTGAAGCTGGTGCTGGGGCTGTGCGACGAGCGCCTCTCTGCTTCGTCAGGCGCTGAAGTGCAGCATGCAGGCAGGTCTGCCAGTCCGGGTGCGCGTGCGGTCGGCTCGGCGCAGGCGGCGGCAGCGGCGGGCGCCCCGGAGGTGCGGGTGTCGCGCTCGACGCGCGGCCCTACGCTCAGCACATGGACCGCGGATGATTGGCAGGAGGTCTCCAAACTGGTGCTGGAGCACTTCGGCCGTCCACCAGGTGCGCCACTCCCGAGGGTGGCAGAGTTGTCCAGGAAGGATTGGGAGAAGATTTGTGGGCGTCTCAGCAGCAGTCGAACGATCAAGTGCTTGCACCATTATTACCTCAGACGGGTGGAGGAGTCTTACGCGCAGCCAGGGCGCCCAGCAGGTGCGACGAGGCACCCGAAAGGTATCTTGAAGAGAATGGCGTCTGAGGCATTGCGGAATCTGGGCGGCGAGGCCACAGCTCAAGAAGTCGTAGATCATTGCCGCTCGTGCCCGCACATCCAACTTGCTTATGGGAAAGACTTACAGCGCTACCTGGTGAGAAACGGGGGCAAGAGACAGTTCGAGGCATGGGAAGCATCAGTCATCAAAAGTACTGCCAAGTGGTTCGACCGGACTGACCAGATGAGGCGGGGCCGCATAGTGTACCAGCTTGTGGCGTCACCCGTGAGATGCCAGAAGACACGGACTGTGAGCAGTCGTAGCGCCGTTCGGGAGGCACACGCACGCCGAAAAAGAACGCTCACGCGGAGGGGCCGCCGCCCGCTGCGCCCCGTTGCGCAGGTCTTGGCTCCAGATATCCTCCGCCTCCGCCGCCTTCTCTGGACCGGGCTGTTACCTTTTCAGCCTGGCTGCGATGATCTCCTTTGATCTGCCTGGCCAGGCCTACCCACCCGCAGAGTGTGCACTGTGGGCCCAGGGCGTTGTGAGCGCTACAGAGCATTGAGCCACAGAGGTCTTGACTGCGCCTCTTCCGCCTCCTCCTCCTCTCCATCCTCCTGCGCAGATCGCCGTCTTGGGCTGACGCCTACCCCCACGGACCTCGACGTAATCGCCAACCTATGCGAGCAGGAAGCGATGGCCACCCCTGCGCAACGTGCTGAACTCCGACGGCACTGCCGCGCTCGCATACCACCTGGGCAAGATGGGTTGGGCTGCCTGCGCCTCCTTCGCCGCCGCCGCCTCCTCCTCCTGCTCTTCCTCCTCCTCCCCCAAGCGTGACAGAGGCACATCGGATGTGCGTGTTTCTCCTCCTCCTCCTCCTCCTCCTCCTCCTCCTCCTCCTCCTCCTCCTCCTCCTCCTCCCCCTCCCCCTCCCCCTCCCTCTCCTCCCCCTCCCCTCTCCCCTCCCCTTTCCCCCTCCCCCTCCCCTTTTTCTTCCTCCTCCTCCTTCTCCTCCTCCTCCTCCTCCTTCGGTGCGAGAGGCACGCCTTTTTGGACCCCTAATATTCTTTGATGGCAACCTCAGAGCATAATGCAAAACACGAATCATAGCATCTAAAGCTGGGTGGAGTTCGCCGAGTGGGCAATGCCTATTCCACCGCGAGTGCGGCGGTTGCTGTTCATCACTTATGTGCAAGCTGCTGGTATGTCGGGACTGGCGGCGTTCGTTCTGCCGCGAGCATTCACCGACAAGACCGACCAGGTGTTCATCAAGTTTTTGCGGGTCCTCAGAAATAGTATTACTGAGGATGTCGAGGGAAAAAAGGTAAGCTAGACGCATGCGCATATTCTCAGTACATGGAACATGTCTGGATCGGCAGTCGAGCTGCGGATTCAGCGACCCCTCTGGTACCAGAAAATGGCCAGGGACCCCCAGCAGCACTCCCAGGTGTTGTCGGGCATCATTGGCAGCATCCACATGGACCTCAAGGTAGACAGGCGTCGACTGGGAACCTCAGAAGAGCTCAACCAGCATAGCACCGTTTGGGCCAAGCAGTTCCAGGGGGACGTGGGGATTATTGTAAAGATCGACCCCGAGTCCCAATTTGCATAAACGTGGTAATCCAGGGAGGGGCTGCTCGACTTCTTCAAACCAACCGTAGATCGACTAGTTTTTTTTGTCAGGAAAGGCCGCAGGGCATCAGGCACCTGTTTGCCAAGCGCTACGAGGAGCACGAGAAGGAGGATGCTTGCGGAGGATGTGAGTATGTGGATGGGGCGGAGGACATGCACGGGTACGTGTGCACGCACGAAACCCCAGGAGGAGGAGTCAGTGGGAACGTGTTCTCTACCATTGAAGGCCTTGACGGCCCACTTGAGCAACATGCACGAGCTGCGAGATTTGTACCCGATGGTCACGACAACGACTGTTTGCCAATGGTGTCGCAACGTCTTCGCATCTAGAGCGCGTCGCGTGCGACATGCTTGGGCGTTGCCACGTTGGAGCCCGATCCGTTGTCCTGCCGGAGCCGTTTTGTTCAGGCATCATTTCACACATGTGTCCTCTGCCGGCACACCACGTCAGAGCTCGCAGAGCACCTTGACCACGTGACGTTGCGCGCAGCTGGTCCTCCAGATGGCGGCCTGTATGATCGGCCTCCCAGCCCCAACGGCACCAGGGCAACAGGTCGCAGCGGCCACCAGGAGGCACCAGCGGCCACCAGGAGGCAAAGGAGGGCGCCAGGGGCTCAAGCGTACCCGTGGCAGAAGGGGATGGGCCTGGCGTAGACGAAGGTGTGGGTGCGACGGTACAAGAACGAGCCTTCGCGCTGCAGAAGGTCCACGCTCAACAGCACGCAAGTGCTGCGCATCCTGACGGGCGCGCTGTGGGACTGCCTCGTTCTGGCGCTGCTTCAGCCAGTGGTGGCGGCAGGTCTGAGCATGGGCCAGGGTAGCTGCAGGCTGGCCACGGAGGAGGGCAAGAGGGACCTCGGCACGCCGCGCCTCCGCATCTTCGGGTGTGTTATTCCCGCGCTCGCGACGATGCAGCTCTTGCCAGGAGATGGCGACGGCGACAGAAGAGCAGTTGGTAAAGCTGGTGGCCGCGATGGACCGCGGGGAGACCAACGAGTTGGCACGCTACTTCCACATCAAGAAGGCGTACAGCCAGGACAAGCAGAAGGCGGGCGAGGCCAAGCTGCACCTCATGCTGAACCCGACCTCGATCAGCCCGTTCATGAGGTCGCAGCTCGTGCATGACAAGAAGGGGGACCAAGCAACCGACTTCGCGAAGGTCACGATTGCGGAGCTGCGCCTGGCGATCATCAAAGGGTTGGTGGCGACGGGAGGAGCCGTGAAGATCGGCAGTCCACCTCCAGGAGCTCTCGAGAGGGCGGTGCAGGCGTCGTTCTTGGAGCACTCGGTCTAGCTGGACCACGCAGGTTGGCAGCGTCAGGGAGCGAGAGAGCCAGGTCACTTCCCAGAGATCTCAAGAGGCAACGACCGGATTGATAGCAACTACTGCTCAGGCGATGTCTGCGCATGCTGACTTTGAGGAGGTGATGGCGGCACAAACTGGCAGTGAGGATACATAGCTCTTTACTCACGTGCGATACACTTACATATTTTCTGCCTTTCAGCTGGCTGCTTCTGCCTAGTAGTCTTACTCGTGTGGACGGGGGGGGGCGTGAGTGGGGGAGGTGCGGGGTGGCAGACGAGGTGGGCGCGAGCAAATCGGCACAAAAGGCGCACGCTTCTTAGAAAACGATGCCGGCCCGAAGAGGCCGAAACAACGTCCCGAGTTTTTTCCCGAGGCCTTGTGTTCCTTGGCGGCCTCTCTTCGCACCCTTCAGCCCTGTGGTCGGAGTGATGGGCCCAAGTGCTCTAAGCCTCAGTTCTAGGCACGCTGAACGAAGTGAGGTGCGCCTTCGTGCTGATTCGGGCCCAAGAGGTCCGTCTTGGACATTGGGGTCCCGCAAGCTAGCCCAAGTGGCGCATTGAATCAACCAGCCACGTTTTTGCCATGGCATTAGTACCAACCCCAGAGAGGGTGGGCCACGGAACGTGGGACAGCGGCTGCCCAAGTCTTGCTTGCTTGCTCCCCCTCCTCCTCTTCCTGGGCGCCTCCCGCTGGCGCTGCGCCGCAGGTGTTCCTGGCCGCCGAACGTGCTGAGCGCGAAGGCCCCGCGCTCTTCCCACTGTGCGGCGGCGGCGCCGACGAGGGACGAGCCGACGACGGACGTGCCGACGACGGACGAGCCGACGACGGACGATCCGACGACGGACGACCATCGGCGACGGTGGAGGGTGGCGGCGGCAGCAGCGACGCCGACCGCGACCACGGCGGCGGCTGCGGCCACGACCGCGACCGCGGCGACGGCGGCGGCGACGGCGGTCGGATTTTCCTGGGCGTTCTCTCGGCACGGTTTTGGGAGGGCCTCGGAAGGGGGCCCCGCGGAGCTGTCTCGAGGCCCCCGCGGACGGCGACGGCGACGAGGACTCCGAGGAGCCCCGGCGGCCCCCGGCGGCCCCTGCATCTCGGAGGGCTGCCGGGCACCTCTCGGGAGGGCTGCCCGCTCCGCCCGCCCCTGGCCGCACGGGCCTGTCCTGGCCCTCCCTGGCCCTGGCGTCCGGCGGCGTCGCCAAGGGCCACGGCGGCCCCCCCCCCCCCCTTACCACGCTGCCCCTCCAGGAGGGGGGGGCCCCCTCTCTGGCACAGGCCGCCTGGTCTAGGTAGACGACGGGCGCGAGGCCGCCGCTCCAGCCGCAGGCGCGAGGCAGGCCGCCAGGCCGCCGCCCCAGCGGCGCGGCCGCCGCGGCCGACGTCGGCCGCCGCGACCGACGCGCGCGCTCGCGGAGGGCCGCTCGCGGCCCGCTCGGCGCCGCGGCCGGGCGCCCTGCCCCGCCCGCGTGGGGGCGAGGGGGGCGCCGCCCGGCACAGTGTGGCCGCGTGCCGGCGGGCCTGCAGCCGCAGCGTTCTGTCGGGCGTGTCCCCCATGCAGGGGGATTTCCGACGAGAAAGCAACCATGCCCCACAAATACCCCAAAGAGGCCAAAACATATGCAAAAATAGTCCCCGGACTATTTCTGGACTCTGTCTTGATTTTTGTTTTGCGGGGTATTTTCTAGCTTTCCTCGAGAATCCCCCTGTAGGGGGACAGGCCCGACGTAAGTCTTGGCCCTCCTGTCGCACATGCTGGTGCCGACGCGCGGTCCAGGCGCGGCTGCTTCCTTCGGGGGACGAAGGCTGACATGAGCATCAAAAACTCGGAGGTCCGCGCGGATTTCTCGGATCGGCGCTGGAGCCCCCCTGGCGGCGCTTCCGGCGCCGCCCCTGGCGCGCTCCGCGCGCCAGGGAGGGGGCTCCAGCGCCGATCCGAGAGTTCCGCGCGGATCTCCGAGTTTTTATGTTTGATTATATCGTCGCTCGTTCCCCAAATGCTGGTGCCGATGCGCGGTCCAGCCGCGGCTGCTTCCTGTCCTGCCCTGTCTCTCCCCCGCTCCTCCATTCCAGGCAGGCCCAGCGGCAAGCTGGCGTCCTGCAGCGCGCGCTCTCCGTCACCCACCACTCCTTCACCCATCCACCCGCTAAACCCAAGCCCGCAACGGCAGCGTTCCGCCGCGCTGACGCGGCGGCGCGGCCACAGCGCGGGCGTTCAGTTCTGAGCGCAGCCGCTGGCCCACGATCCGCCGACATCGAGCCACGTTCGGGGAAACAGAAGACTCGAGTAAGCCAGAACTGGGGTTTGTCGATCTCTTTCTGACGAGCGCGTCCTGAGTTTTGACGGTCCGATCTCGTTGGATGTTTGCAGCGGGAGCCCGCGGCAAATTTCAGATTGGGCCTCGTCATTTTCACGATGGCCCCGTCGGGCCAGCCCGAGTCCCCCGTACACGAGCCTTACGTCTCCCCGACGCCTGCGCCATCGGAAAGCCGCCTGTGCTGCACGAGGCGTGCGGTTCCAAGACTGCCTCAGCATTCTCTTTGGGTGGAGGGCAAAGGGTGAAATCTGACAGGCCGTTTCGATTGGTTTTCGAGGTGAATCACAAGATTACTTGATTTTCGAGGTGCAAAAGCCCATGTGGATTTCACCCTGAGCCCTCCACCCTGAGAGAAAATGCTCAGGCTGCGCGTGGCAGGCGCTGCTCTGCGTCCGCTGTAATCCTCCTCGCCCGGCCGCGGCGCTCCGGCGGGCTCTCTGCAGCGGCCGCGGCGCCCGGCTGGAGAGACATATCGGCCCCTGTCGGGGGCGGCAAAGAGGGGGGTGATGACTGGGGGGGGGGTGGATATCATGGCGTGCACCATGATGTTTCCCCAGACTTCATGGCGCCTCCTCTTATTTCATGACGTCCCTGGCCCCCCCGCTGGGCCGCGCACATGCCGCCGGTCATGATTTGCACCCCCCCTCTTGGACACCCCCCTCTTGGCCGCCCCCGACCCTGGGCCCGCCGGCCCTCTCGGAGAGGCGCCGGGCCGCTGTAGCTCTGGCGCTGCCGGTCGTGCCTGGCCGGCGTTGGCAGGGGCCACCACGGGCGGATGCGGGTCTGAAGCGGTGGCGAAGCATCCTCTTGGCGTGCCTATGGGCCTACCCCAGACAAGGTTCTGAGAATCTTTTTTTTTGGTGTCCACGGGATGTTCTTGGAGAACATTTCTGGCTGGGGCTGACGTCTTTTTGACACACGGGGTTTGAGTTCTGAGAACATGGTTTCTGCTATTCGAGCATTTTTGGGGTTCTAAGGACATGTCGCGGTAGGCCTGTAGGAATCCTGTAGGAATGCCGGGGCGGTCGGTCCCTGCTCAAGGGTTAGGTCGGGCATGTCTCTGTACAGGAGGAAAATCCAAGAATAGCCAAAAGGTAGCCTGGGGACGAGGTTTCGATTCTTTTGGGATTTTTCTTTGGTGCATGTTTTGCTATTTTTCAATTCTTCTTCCAAAATCAGCCTGTAGGAGGACATGCCCGACCTGAGTCGAGGGGGTGCGGCGCAGCGGGGAGGCGTCGGGCAGGCCCAGGCTCGGGATGGAGAGATCTCCAGGCCACCCGAAGGGGGTCCGAGGGGATGGGGTATGGGGTCGGAGGATCGCGCCGCACAGTGGAGGCCCATGCCAAGAAGCACCCTCAGGGGAACGACGAATGGCATGAACATAAAACTCGGAGGTCCGCGCGGAATTTCTCGGATCCTCGCAGGACCCCCACTCCCACAGGTTGACCCAAAAGGGGGTTCAGCGAAAAGGAGGTGGTGCAAGAGATTTGGTGCAAGAAATTTTGGGCGTGCCATACATTCTGGTGCGCGAGTGTGTTGCTGGTTTTCGCGCGCGATGCGTTAGTTGCAACACACGGTAGCAACACGGTTCTCTGGCGCAGCACATTTGCAACACAGCTGCCCCAAACGTACTGCGCCACTCCCTCCGAGCTGGACCCCCGCTGGGTCGACCGAACTCGCCCCCTCTTCCCTCCCCACGGCGCGCGGCGCTCCGAGCGCAGCGTGCGGCACTCGGTACTCCGCGCGGCAGGACCGGGCGGCGCCCGCTCCGGCCGCCTCTCTCTCTCTCCTCCGCCCGGCGGGGCTCGGACCGCCAGCGCCGCGGGGCACCACGGCTCGCGAGCCGATCCGTGCTTGCCCCTCCTCCTCCTCCTCCTCCTCCTTCTCCCTCCTCCTCCTCCTCCTCCTCCTCCTCCTCCTCCTCTCCTCCTCTTCCTCCTCCTCCTCTCCCCCTCCTCCTCCCCCTCCCCCTCCCCCTCCCCCTCCCCCTCCCCCTCCCCCTCCCCCTCGCCGCGCCATGTCTCAGAGGAGGAAACGGTACCCGCACCTCTGCATGCACTTCGTCCGTGTTCCCCTTTTGGAGCCGCCCTGGCGGCCCTCGTCGCCACCGCTGGATTCGCCGCGGAATCCTGGTCGGGACTTACCCCGGGAGAGGTCCCGCGAGTAGCGGTATTGGTACCCTTTTGGTTTCCCCAGAGCCGCGCCATGGCCCGTCCCCTCCTCCTTCGCCCTCCCCTCCCACAACACTCCATCAATGCCCTGACTTTCCCTCCAGCCACAATAAGATGTCAGCTTTCAGTTGCTTCGAGTCCTGCCGACACCCCAAGCACGGGTCGAAGAGCAGGCCCTGTTGTGCCCCCGCGCCATCACCCTGGGTATGCTGAGCAGGGAAGCGCACGACGCTCGTGGGGGGCTTGCAGCCGAGCCGAGGCAGAGCAGCATATTTACCCAGGTGATCGTTTTCTGATTCGTTGTTTTGCTGATCGGCGCCGGCCCTCGCGCCCCCCCCCCTGGAGTGGATCTTGGGTGTTTTTGGCGCCTGTTTCACGCAGGAGAAGGCTCCCCCACAGGACGCACTGTGGCAAGCAGTCGCATCGTAAGCAGAGGTGCGGAGCCAGCCCCCTCCCCTTCGCTCAGTGCCGAGACGCCGGAGCAGAACGCGCTCACCAGGCCCCTCAGTCAGATGCGCTGGTCCCAGAAACTTCTCCGTCCTCCTCTCCTCCTCTTCCTCCTCCTCCTCCTCCTCATCCTCGTCCTCCTCCTCCTCTTCCTCCTCCTCCTCCTCCTCCTCCTCCTCCTCCTCCTCCCCCGCGTCCTCGTCCTCCTCTGCCTCATTCTCTGCCTCCCCGCCTCTGCCTCCTCTCTTCTCCCCCTCCTCCTGTAACTGTATTCATCTTCGTCACCATTTGACGAGGCCTCCAAGGGCACCCCGAAAGCCCGTCCTGCCTCTCACCCCGAAAGCCCGAACTCTGATGTCTTGCTCTCCGTCCTCCTCTCACCCGTACGAGCCAGTGCTGTGGCGCAGCTCAGCGAGCATATGATAGCATGGGGCGCCCATGGCCGATGATACACAGCATGTGGTGCAACGTGTGGCGAACCCGACGGCGACGCCGAGGATGCCGAAGCTCAGGAGAAGCAGGCGGGTGTGGCTCCAAACAGTTGGCCCTCACTGCGTCTACGGGGCCACGCCCAATATATGGTCCAGGGCTTGCCCCCCCCCCCCCCAATGCTGATGCCATTGGGCCCCCCCCCCCCGCGCGATGGTCCCCCCCGCCCCCCCCTGTGGGCGTGGCGTGGTGCTGCGCTGCGGTGCCCCCCCCCCCCCCCCTGTGGATGTGGTGTGGTGCTGTGGTGGTTCAAGGGGGCGTGGCGTGGTGCTGCGCTGCGGTGCCCCCCTCCCCCCCCCCCTGTGGATGTGGTGTGGTGCTGTGGTGGTTCAGAGGTCGTCGTCGTCGTCGTCGTCGTCGTCGTCGTCGTCGTCGTCGTCGTCGTCGTCGTCCTCGTCGTCCTCGTCGTCCTCGTCGTCGTCGTCGTCGTCGTCGTCGTCGTCATCGTCGTCGTCGCCGTCGTCTTCGTTATCATCGTCGTCGTCGCCGCCGCCGCCGGCGTCGTCGCCGCCGCAGCCGTCGTCGTCGTCGTCGTGGTCGTCGTCGTCGTCGTCGTCCGTCGTCGTAGTCGTCGCCGTCATCGTCGTCGTCGCCGTCGTCGTCGTCGTCGTCGTCGTCGTCGTCGTCGTCGTCGTCGTCGTCGTCGTCGTCGTCGTCGTCTCTGGGACCATACCATCTGCGGGGGGGGGGGCCGAGGAATCTTGGGACCATACCATCTGGGGGGGAGGGGCCCGTGAACCCTCGACCCTGGATCATGTATGCCTTGATATATGCCCGCTGTTTGGGCTTGCGGTGGGGCCCACCAGCAAGCCGTCTTGTAATTCGATGGGCCGACCTTCCCACGCGATTAATCGCTTACAAGCAGCTGGCGTACAGTTTTGATCAGATCCGTGCGTCAAGCGACGAAGAGCCACATTGTCTGCTGCCTTTACACCTGCATCCGCCTGTGGGGCACCACCGCGCTCCACAGCTACCCCCGCAACCACGACCCCGCGCGCGCCACCCGCGGGGAGACAGAAGACGACGACGTAAGAGGAAGAGAGGAGCGCGAGGAAGAGGAGGACGGAGAGCCTCCCCTGCCCTCTCGGCGTCTCCCCGCTGGCCTGGCAATGCCTTCCTTTCCATGCGGCCCCCCCCCAGGAGTTCCAACTGTTCCCCCGGCGCCCGCTTTTCATCCTGAGCTGCTTTGGTGGCAGTCCTGGGGCCAATCTTCTCCCTGGCGCCCCCAAGAGTTCCAATCTTCTCCCCGGCGCCCGCTGTTCGTCCTGAGCTGTTCTGTTGACAGGTCTGGGGCCCGGTGGGGGCCCCCAAGGCCGAAGACACAGAAAATTATCCTGGCGAAGGACCCAACCATATGCAGTTGTGAGTACCGCAATTGTGAATCTCTTCTTCGGTGGCGCTCCCTATGGGGTCACGAGCCGTTGTGCCGAATTGTGTGGCGTAGCCTCTGCAGGGGGCTTCCCTGGGAACCCCGACGGCAGCGCCCGCGCGCCGCGACGCCCATGTCGGCACGCCCCCCACACGAGGATCGCGCCCGCTTCCTCCCCTCCAAAACCCAAGTGTGCGGGCGCAGCGCAAGGCGGAGCCTTCGCGACGCGCGCAGGTCGCCACGAAGGGGTCACAGTGACGCGTACGGTTCGTACGCTGTTTGGAACAGAGATTATTTGCTGGCTAACTCGTAGCGCGCATGGCTCTGGCCGCCGGGCGGAGCGACGACGGGCGAGCGAGGCGATGGACAGAGCGCAGCGCGGAGTTCGCGCGACGCGCGTTGGCGTCCGCGGCGCGAGGCCAAACAGTTGGACCGCCGAGAGAAGGCGCGGCTGTGGCTGGCCGCTCGTCTGGTCAGGCCTCGCGGATAAACTCGGGGCCGCGAAACGTGTGAGGGGTGTGCCGAAAGTGGTGTGCGGGACGCATGCGGGTACACCTTTTGGGACTTTCGGTGGAGCTCCGTATGGGGCCACGAAACGTGTGAGGGGTGTGCCGAAACGGGTGTGTGGGACGCATGCGGGCACACCCATTGGGACTTTCGGTGGAGCTCCGTATGGGGCCACGAATCGTGTTAAGGGTGTGCCGAAATTGGTGTGCGGGACGCAAGTGGGCACACCCACTGGAACCTTCGGTGGGGCTCCCGATGGGGCCACGAAACGGGACGCATGCGGGCACACCCAGTGGGACCTTCGGTGGAGCTCCGTATGGGGCCACGAAACGTGTGAGGGGTGTGCCGAAATGGGTAGGCGGGACGCATGCGGGCACACCTGCTGGGACCTTCGGTGGAGCTCCCTATGGGGCCATGTGCCGAAATGGGTGTGCGGGACGCATGCGGGCACACCCAGTGGGACCTTCGGTGGAGCTCCCTGTGGGGCCACGAAGCGTTTGAGGGGTGTGCCGAAATGGGTATGCGGGACGCATGCGGGCACGCCCACTGGGACCTTCGGTGGAGTTCCGTATGGGGCTACGAAACGTGTGAAGGGTGTGCCGAAATGGGTGTGCGGGACGCAAGCGGGCACACCCAATGGGACCTTATGTGGCCACGAAGAGCTTGAGGGGTGTGCCGAAATGGGTGTGCGGGACGCATGCGGGCACACCCACTGGGACCTTCGGTGGAGCTCCCTATGGGGCCACGGAGCGTGTGAGGGGTGTGCCGAAATGGGTGTGCGTAGCGCGCGCGGGCACACCCAGTGGGACCTTCGGTGGAGTTCCCTATGTGGCCACGAGGCGTGTGAGGGGTGAGCCGAAATGGGTGCGCGGGACGCATGCGGGCACACCCAGTGGGACCTTTCGGTGGAGCTCCTTATGGGGTTTCGAAGCGTGTGAAGGGTGTCCGAAATTGGTGTGCGGGGCGCATGCGGGCACAACCAGTGGGACGTTCGGTTGGGCTCCGTATGGGGCGACGACACAGGTTGAGGGGTGTGCCGAAATTGGTGTGCGGGACGCAAGCGGGCACACCCAATGGGACCTTTCGGTGGAGCTCCTTATGGTGCCACGAAGCGTGTGAGGGGTGTGTCGAAGTGGGTGATGATGATGACGGTGCTGATGATGATGATGATGGTGGTGATGATGATGATGGTGATGCTGATGACGATGATGACGATGATGCTGCTTATTACTATTACTATTATTATTATTATCATTATTATTATTAGTATTATTATTATTATTGTTATTATTATGATTAGTATTATTATTATCACTATTATTATTAGTATTCTTATTCGTATTATTATTACTATTATTATGATGATAGTGCTGGTGCTGCTGATGATGATGATGATGATGATGATGATGATGATGATGATGATGATGATGATGATGATGATGCGGGTGATGATGTTGATGATGATGGTGGTGATGATGGTGATGGCGATGGATATGGTGATGCTGATGCTGATTATGATGATGATGATGGTGGGAGGAAAGAGGAGGAGGGGGAGGAGGCAGCGGGAGGAGGAAGGAGGAAACGTGGGGCGCTGCCTCTTCAAAACGAGGACCCAACACCACAGGATGGTTGTGACAAACACTGCCTGTTGCACTTTTTCGGCGTCGTCGGCGTCGTTTGGTCGTCGTGTCGTCGTCGGCGGCGTCGCCGTGGGGTTGTCGTCGTCGTCATCGGGGTCTGGGTCGTCGTCGCCGTCGGTGGCGGCGGCGTCGTCGGCGTGGGCGGCGCGGCGAAGCGCGGCTTGGGCCCGCGCGAGGCGCCTTCGAGGTCGGAACGCCGCGCGGGAAACCCGCCCGGGACGCCGTGCGCGAGGCGGCCGAGGCGCTGCTGCTCGAGGCGCTGGGGCAGTGCGCCGAGGCGCCCGCCGCCGCCGCCTTTAGATGGGCCTCCCGAGGGCCCTCGGAGGGCCCTCGGATGAAGAGGAGGAGGAGGAGGACGAGGAGGAGGAGGAGGAGGAGGAGGAGGAGGAGGAGGAGGAGGAGGAGGAGGAGGAGAGGGCCCTCGGAGGGCCCTCGGAGGGCCTTCGCGGGGCCTTCGGAGGCCCTTCGGAGGCCCTCTGGGGGAGGCCCTCCGGGGGGGGGGGCTTTGGGCAGCTTCTGGAGGCCCTCCGCGGGGGCCTTCGCTGGCCTTCGCCCCTTTGGAGGTCCTCCGGAGGACTCGGGCCTGCGTGCCTCCTCCTCCTCGGGGGAGGAGGAGGAGGAGGAGGAGGAGGAGGAGGAGGAGGAGGAGGAGGAGGAGGAGGAGGAGGAGGAGGAGGAGGAGGCGGGGAGGAGGAGGAGGAGGAGGAGGAGGAGGAGGAGGAGGAGGAGGAGCTGGAGGAGGAGGTGCTGATACCACTACTGATCTCGAATCTCTCGTCGCCATTGCTGGGTTCGAGTCGAGGCCCTGGTCGGAACTCGCCGCACCGCAGGAGAGGGTTTGGGGAGTGGCGGTATCGGCACCTTTTGATTCTATCAGTTCCAGCAGCTGCGGCTCGCCGGGAGCGTTCTTCTTTCAGGCGTGCTAATTCTGAATGCGGTCCGAGTAATTAGATCGGGTCGGGGGATCGCGCCGCGTCGCCGATGCATCGGCGATATAGAGCCAGATTTTCTCCACGCCGACGGTGCCGATGCATCTCTGACGTCGCCGATGCATCGCCGATGCATCGGCGATGTATCGGCGATGCGGCGCGATCCTTCAATCCCATCTGCTCGGGTCCCTGTGGCGAGATGACCAGTTCTGGGGGTGCCCGACTCCTCCGAACGGCCTCTGCATCACGTTCGATGACCTGGATGAGGAGAGAACATTTGTGAGCTTCTCACGGCAAAGCTATATTGGATGTTGACCGTCCTCTTCCTCCTCCTCCTCCTCCTCCTCCTCCTCCTCCTCCTCCTCCCCCTCCTCGTCCTCGAGCGTGCGTTCCAGGAGAGCCCAGACTAAGCAACAAACGATGTTGACCCTCCTCCTCCTCCTCCTCCTCCTCCTCCTCCTCCTCCTCCCCCTCCTCCTCCTCCTCCTCCTCCTCCTCGAGCGTGCGTTCCAGGAGAGCCCCGACGAAGCAGCAGCAGACGATGTGCGGCAGGCCTGCTCTCCGCTTCCCGTGGGTCGCCCCCCCCCGCCGGCGCGGGCGCCCCCGCCCCGCCGCCTTCGGGAGAGGGGGGCGCGTGCCACGGGCGCGTGCCGAGCGCCCGTGGCACACGGGTGAAAGTCGGGCGTGTGCCTCTACCGGGGGCATTTTCTCGGGGGTGGACAGACCTCCTACCCTGACGCGTCGGTTAAGGAATTGACCGTTTTCGGTTCGCGAGAGAGCGTCGCGGCCGTCATTTTTGCGGGTCCAGGTCCGTCGGTTTCGGTCCCAGGCCGTTTTCACTAAGGGGAGGTCTACTAAAGGGAGGTTTGTCTACCGCCGATTTCCGAGAAAAATAAATGAATCGGACAATGCTCCCAAATGGTCAACAGATACTCCAAAAAAATAGCCCCCGGCCTATTTTGAAAAATTGGCAAAACATAGCCTGGGAACCTACTTCTTTGGAGGATCTTTTGACCATTCCGGGAGTCTTCTCCGAGCACCTTTCATGCTTTCTCGAGAATCCCCCCCTGCAGGGGGACACGCCCGACTTGACACATGGGGAGCTTCAGCAGCTCATGCTGGGCCGCGCTCGAGCGACGCCCGCGTGAGAGCACAGCAGGCTCGACTCGCGCGCAGGAGGTCGGGGCGAGCGTGGGTCTCCTCGGGCGGGCGGCGGACGCTGCCCGACGAGCAGGCTTTGGCGTGCTCTGCTCGCCCAGCGCCGCCTTTCGGCCCCGCGTGGGCAGGCCGTCGTCGGGAGGCTGCGGCCGCTGGAAGGCCTGGCGCTGATGTCCGACGGCCTCCTGGAGCTGACAAGCCCGTGGCGCCCCGTGCAGTGAGGCTCCTCCTCCTCCTCCTCCCTCCTCCTCCTCCTCCTCCATCCTCCTCCTCCTCCTCCTCCTCCTCCTCCTCCTCCTCTTCCTCTTCCTCCTCCTCCTCCCCCTCCTCCTCCTCCTCTTCCTCCTCCTCCTCCTCCTCCTCCTCCTCCTCCCTCTCCCTTTCCCCCTCCCTTCCTCTCCCTTCCCCGCCCCCCCAGCGCGGGTTCGGAAGGGGCTCGGTGGTTTCTTGGGTCTGCTGGCGTTCCCTCGCCGCTGCGCCGCGACGCCCCCTCGGCGTTCCCTGGGTTCTGGCGCGCGGGCGCAATCGATTCGCCGAACGGGGCGGAGGATCTAAGGAACGGGGCCCCGAATAGGGGCTGGGCTCCCTGCGCCGCTGCGAAGATAATGTGCCGCGGGTGTTTCCTGTTGCGTGCCGCGGGCACCCGTTCCTTAGGTCTCGGCAGAGGGGGGGGTCGGTCAAAACGAGAGACAATAATGAGGGAACACTTCCAAAAAGGGGCTCGGCCGTCCCTTACATATAGTTTATTTGATTGTGAATGAAGGGGCTTCGTTCCTCATTTAGCGTTCCTTCTGGCAGGGGCCTGACTGTAGGAACATCGCGATCTTGTTAGATTTCCCCAGTTGGCCCGCTATCAGTGTTTTTTTTGTCGGTGTACCCCAAATTGGCAGAGGGGCTGGTTCCCACCCGCGCGGCGCTGCGGGCCAAGCTCGGCCAAGCCGTCGCTGACCCTGCCCACTCGGTCATCGCAGGCGACTGGAACATGTCGCCAGAGGTGCCCTAAACTTCAGGCTTCGCGCGCAAATTGGGCACGCTCGCGGCGGCTCCCGCGGCTTCGACGTGCAGGTCCCCGTCTTCGAGTTCGGTGATTGATCTATATGTTCTGGGTGCCGGCGCCGCTCGTCTGGTCGCGGGGGCCAAGTCGGGCGCGCCCTGGGCACTGAAACCGCATCGTCCCGTTTGCTTGCGCATCCGAGCCGGTGCCCTGGCTGCCCCGCAGCTGATCTACTTGCGCCCCCAGAGGCTACCACTTGAGGCCCCATTCGGACTTCGACTTGATGGAAGAAGCTGGGCAGGGGCCCATCGCGCGGCAGCGCGCGCGGCAGCATTTGTTTTGCGCAGTCCTTCTGGCGAGGCATGGGCCGGTTCAGATCATGCTCGCGGCATTTTCATTGGCAGCGCGGATCAGGCGTTCGATCGGTTCTTGGGGGTCGAGGCCAAGGTCCTGTAAGAACGTGGGTCTGACCTTTAGGTTTCCTCGGCGCCTGGATCCCGCCGACCAGAACTTGCTGATGATACGCTCCAAGCTTGTTCGGGGTCGATCTTGGTGCGCAGTGTTCTCGCGGAGTTTATCCAGGTCATCGAGCACCTCGCAGCATGCGAGGGCAACTCACCAGCCATTTCCTTGCAGGCGTCGCTGCAGCACTCCTGCCGTGGGGGCGGCCTTGACATTGCGTCTTCGGCGTTCAGGCACAGGGGTGATTATGGACAAACGTTGAAAACGCGCTCGTTTAGAAACTTCAACTCAGGACTTTCTCACTCGCCTGAAGCGGGGGTAAGAGAAGGGGTCAGCATGGGTTCGTGTGTAGGAGATCGATGGGTCATCGGGCGGGGAATGTGCGCGGTGGACGACGCGCGATGCGTGGCTCTGCGCTGGCGAGGGGCCAGTGGGAGGTTCGCACACTGGCGTCGCAATATCAGGCAACCAGTTGCCGGTCCAATTTCAGAGGGCAGGACTTAGTACAACCAATTGCAAATTTTTCTCGATCGCAAAAGTCTTCAGGACAACCAACTTTGAAGCCTTCTTGTCCCGCAGAAAAGAAGGTCCGATCGCGAAATTAAAATGACCAGTCGCGTGGTGGGTGCGTCCGGTGGCAGTCGTCACGTGACCGAATGCGTGCCGCCCGTTGGATGCTCCACATTAGTTTGTGGAGCCGAGGCGTCGCGCGCGTGTGTGCTTCCAACTGCTTGCCAGAGTCGGTTCCGTTGATCGTCTCGTTCCACGTGTGGCGCGTCGTTAAAGGGCGTCTTACTTCTCTCGGCGCCAGCGCGCGATTCGAGCTGGTTTGCAGGTCATGCCGTAACTCAGTATATGCCTGGCAATAAACTAATTCCAATTTTTACAGACGTCCTTTCTATAACCTTAACCTCCGTCTTCGCTCTTCCCTGTGCGAAATGAGATCGATCGCCGCCGAATTGCGATTGGACCATCCCCAGCAGCAGGAGGAGTAGACCGCGAGAGCGGATTTTCTATGATGGCCAGGAGATCTTCGCAGTTGCCAATGACCTAGGGGGCGCGTTCCGGAAACATTATTGGGGCGCTGAGGCGTCGACCCGCGTGTAAGTCACCAATCTACATAAAACGCTGGCAAACCGCGGTTGTTTCGGTTGCCCCTGGGATCTGCTCCGCGGGCCCCGTCGAGCTCATCGAAGCCGAGGCCCTCTTGCTAGGAGGCTCTCGGAAGGCCGCGCTCGCTCCCCCGAGGGCGCGGGCGCCCGATGGCCAGCGCGGCGAGAGGGCCGCCCGTGCCTAGATGCGAGGTCTTCCCGGGCGCGCGCAGCGCAGTCTCTCGACTTGCTGCGCGTTCGCCACTCCAGCCTCCTCGGCGAATGCCGCCCCTGAGGTGGTGGCGCCCTCATTCCTGGCGATCGAGCGTCTAGGCCTGTGTCCGTCGCAGTTGCAGTGGGCGCTGCTGCCCCCCCCGCTGGGGGGGGGCGCGCCGCCAGAGGGGGGCCCTCCCTGGCGCCTCGCGCTGGTGGTGGTGGCGTCGCCTTTCCCTGCTCCTGCCTCCCCTCTCCTTCGGCCGCCCTCCCTGCCCCCTTCCCATGGTTCCTGCGCGGTGGCGCAAGGTTAGCTCCAACGGTATCGCCGCTGTGCTTCCCTGGCCGCCCCCGTTTGAGTCAGGGGCGGCTGCGGGGGCGCGGGGCTGAGGTTTTCCCGTGGCGGCCTCGCAGGGCGGGCCGGCCCTGTGGGCTCAGCCAATCTTCGGAGGCTGCTGTCTGGAAACAATGTTCTTTTGCGGACGATGCGGGCGGCGGCGGTGACATCGCCGCGGGCTTTGCGCTGGGCATTCCGAGGCGCTGCGAGTCTTTCGGGCTGGGTTGGCTGAGAGGGCCCGCGTTGAGCATTGGGGCGCCCCTGGAATGCTCGCCGAGAGCCCGTGCAACATCTTGGGGGGGGGGGGCCCGGGGGCCCCGCGTCTCGGAGCCCATTGTGGCCCCCTGCTTGCCGGTGAGGTTTTTGCTGGCATGTTGTTTCCGAGATTGACGAGCTTCCGCCGGTCGCTGCGCGCTGCGGAGCGCAGCGGCGCTGCCGCGCACTCGCGAGGGGCATGGGCACCCCTCGGGGCGATTTCAAAGTCGCGGCCAGCTGCGTAATTCCACTGACCAGGACCCGCTAGGGGTCAAACAGGAGTTTGCTGGGGTGCGTCGAGCGGCTTAGCGGGCGCTCGGTCTCGACGCTGCGTGGCGAAGCGCATCGCGCAGCAGCGCGCCGATCGGGTGATGTTATACAGCCCCCCCTATTCTGTGGAATAGAGCATGGCGCTGGCGAGTCAGGACGCGGACCGCCTAGCTAATCGCGCGCTCGCCCTCCGCCCTCGGCCTTCCCTGCTGATCTGGAGGGGCTGGATCGGTGGGGCCCTCGCTTCCTGTGCTCGGATGCGTGGAGTGCTGCTTCTGCTTCCTCTCAAGCTTGATTTCGCAGGCGGCCCGCGTCGGGCCCGTCGCCCCAAAGTCGCCCGTCTCCCAGACTGACGCGATTGAGAGGGGCTTGAAGGCGCAAGTGTGTGGACATGCGGGACGTCATCTCAGTTATGTATGATGGCGAAGAAAAGCCCATGAATGTGCGCGCTGGTCCCCGTTGCCATATTGACGGGCGCTTGCCCCAGAGCTCGTGCTTGGCCGCAGCCGGAGGGCGGGCCCGAGGCCTGCCTCGGCCCGCGCGCGCGTGGGGGGCGCGGCGGGTGCTGGCCGGGCGATGGCGCAACGAGACCTCCCCAGCCTCCCGGAGGCCTGGGCCTGGGGGTGGGGCTGGCGCCTTCTCCTCGCGCCGCTTGCGGAGGCCGCGGGCGCGGGGCCGTTCGCCCGCCCCCGCGCCAGCGCCGCCGGGCGCCTGGGTCGGGCCCCGTGCGGCCCGGCCCGGCCATGCGGAGGAAGGCGGTCCCGCCCAGCGGGGTGAGGCGGCGCCTGTGCAGTTGCGTGCCGCGGGGGCGACGGAGGCCCCAGCGAGCAGCTGGCGCGCCCAGCGGCAGCGACCCGCTGCGACCCGCTGCGCCCGCGATCGTTTGCGAGTGGGAACTCGGAAGGCAACTTCCAAGTGCTACTCGATTCGATTGCGGATGTTCTGCCTCTTCCTCCTTCTCCTCCTCCTCCTCCTGCTCCTCCTCCTCCTCTTCCTCCTCCTCCTCCTCATGTTTCTTGTTGTTCTGAGTGGTTTCTGACGGACTCTGGGCGAAAGCTTACCTCCCTCATCTTCCTTCCGCTGCTCCTCCTGCTGCTTGCGCCCCCTCCTGAATGTGAAGCCTTGAAATTCGGAGCAGTTTCGCAGATGGAGGGCGGGTTGTTTTCGAAATGAGGCTCTCGCCCCAGCGCCGTGCGTATGCTTATAAACAAATGACAATACCTTCACAGATTGAGGGCGTATGGTTATAAGAAAGAGCGTGTTCTACCGCTGCTGGCGGAAAACCGGGGGGGGGTCACTACCGGTTCGAACCCCTCCCCCCCCCCCTCCGGAAAACCGGGGGGGGGGCCACTACCGGTTCGAACCCCTCCCCCCCCCCCCAGCTCATCATGAAAAGGGGGGGGGTCACTACCGGTTCGAACCCCTCCCCCCCCCCCCTCTCGAAAACCGGGGGGGGTCACTACCGGTTCGAACCCCCCCCCCCCTCGAAAACCGAGTGGGGGTGCGGACAGTGGTTGGGACGGTGTTGGTGGGGACAGTGGTGAAGGGATAGCGGGACAGTGGTGGGGACAGTGGGACAGTGGGACAGTGGTGGGGACGGTAGTGGTGGGGACAGTGGTGGGGACAATGGTGGGAACAGGGGGGGACAGTGGACAGTGGTGGTGACGGTGGTGGTGGGGACAGTGGTGTGGGGACAATGGGATGAGGTGGAAACAGTGGAACAGTGGAGCGTACAACGGTGGTGGGGACAGTGGTGAAGGCGGTGGCGAGGACGGCGGTTGGACAATCAGTGGTGGGGACAGTGGGGACAGTGGTAGGAACAGTGGGACAGCTCAGTGGGACAGCGGAGGAGTCAGTGGGACAGTGGGGATAGTGGGCATAGTCGGGCAGTGGTTGGGGCCGTGGAGACAGTGGGGAGAGTGGAACCGTGGTGGGAACAGTTCTTGGGACAGCGGGGACAGTGCGACAGTGGTGGGGGCACTGGTGGGGACAGGGGCGGTGGTGGAACCAGTGGGGACAGTGGTGGTGAGGACAGTGGTGCTGGGAACACCAGTGGGGGATGTGATGCGGACGGTGGTGGGGACCGGGAGTCGTTTGCTGGCGGTGAGTAGGGGGGGGGGGGGGAAAGGGGAAGGGGGGGTGCGAACCGGTAGTGGCCCCCACCAGTTTTCCGGATCCGGAGGGTAGGGGGGGGGGTGGAGGGGTTCGAAACGGTAGTGACCCCCCACGGTTTTCCGGATCCGGAGGGGGGGGGGGAGGGGTTCGAACCGGTAGTGACCCCCCTCGGTTTTCGAGCGAGGGGGGGGGGGTTAGGGGAGGGGGGGGTTTTGCCGGGGGAGGGGGGGGGGGGGGGGAGGGGTTCCAGCAGGGGGGGTGGGATTTTCGGAGGGGGGGGGGGGGCGACCCCCGGGTTCCGCGGTCTCCGGAGGAAAAGGTTGGCAATTTTCCACAGTAAAGCGGCGGTGGATCACGCTCTCTCGGTTATAAACATGTGGCCTGTCTTAGCGCCGCGGATATTCGTTTCAAACATTTACAGTAGTTTCACGGGTTGAGGGCGGATGGTTTCCAACATGTGGATTTCGCCTTAGCGCCGCGCGCATTTGTATTGGTAAGGCCTTGCGGCCAGTGCAGCCGACCCTGGATACCTCGGCCCTCGGGGGTGACGGGATGCGTGGTAAGACGTCGGAGGTGAATGAAGACGTGGCGGAGGAGGAGGCGGATGATGATGCTGCTGCTGCTGCTGCTGCTGATGATGATGATGATGATGATGATGATGATGATGATGATGATGATGATGATGATGCTGATGATGATGATGATGAATGATGATGAGGATGAGGATGAGGATGAGGATGAGGATGATGATGAGGATGATGATGAGGAGGAGGAGGAGGAGGAGGAGGAAGAGGAGGAAGGGAGGAGGAGGAGGAGGAGGAGGAGGGAGGAGGAGGAGGAGGAGGAGGAGGAGGAGGAGGAGGAGGAGGAGGAGGAGGAGGAGGAGGAGGAGGAGAGGAGGAGGAGGAGGAGGAGGAGGAGGAGGAGGAGGAGGAGGAGGAGGAGGAGGAGGAGGAGGATGGAGGAGGAGGAGGAGGGGGGAGGAGGAGGAGGAGGAGGAGGAGGAGGAGAGAAGGAGGAGGAGGAGAGGAGAGGAGGAGGAGGAGGAGGAGGAGGAGGAGGAGGAGGAGGAGGAGGAGGAGGAGGAGGAGGAGGAGGAGGAGGAGGAGGAGGAGGAGGAGGAGAGGAGGAGGAGGAGGAGGAGGAGGAGGAGGAGGAGGAGGAGGAGAGGAGGAGGAGGAGGAGGAGGAGGAGGAGGAGGAGGAGGAGGGAGGAGGCTGGAGGAGGAGGAGGAGGAGGAGGATGAGGGAGGAGGAGGAGGAGGAGGAGGAGGAGGAGGAGGAGGAGAGGAGGAGGGAGGAGGAGGAGAGGAGGAGGTAGGAGGAGGAGGAGGAGGAGGAGGCGGAGGAGGAGGAGGAGGAGGAGGAGAGAGAGGAAGAGGAAGAGGAAGAGGAGGAGGAGGAGGAGGAGGAGGAGGAGAGGAGGAGGAGGAGGAGGAGGAGGAGGAGGAGGGGGACGAGGAGGAGGAGGAGGCGGAACGAGGAGGAGGCGAACGAGGAGGAGGAGGAGGAGGGAGGAGGAGGAGGAGGAGGAGGAGGAGAGGAGGAGGAGGAGGAGGAGAGGGAGTGAGGAGGAGGAGGAGGAGGAGGAGGAGGGGAGGAGGAGGAGGAGGAAGAGGAGGAGGAGGAGGAGTAGGAGGAGGAGGAGGAGGAAGAGGAGGGGGAAGAGGGGGGTAGAGGGAGGGAGAGGGTCGCCCGGGGTGATGCGTATCTGCACCCCCCCCCCTGGTGGGGAGGGTAGGGAGGGGCCTCGCCACGACTACGATTTCCTTCTGATTCGTGTTCGATGTGCTTTCATTTCGGGCGACGACGATTACGACGACGACGACGACGGTGATCCACGCAAGACGACGACACCGGGATGCGTCTTCCACACGCCGACAGGGTCGGCGTTGTTTTTTGTATATATATATATGTATATATCATATATGCATAGAAATTTATGTATGTGTGTATATATACATCTGTAGATCTGTAGAACAAATAAATCATCTGCAATCGTTTCACGAATTGAGGGCGGTTCGTTTTGAACATGTGGTTCTCGCTTTAGCGTCGCACAGACTTGTTTCAGAAGCCTGCAAGAGGGTTGCGGTTTGAAGGCGGTTATTTGTCACAACGTTACTCTCGCCTCAGCGCCGCGCGCATTCGTTTATAATATCTGCAAGAGGTTCACGGGTTCCCATGATGAGCGTCACAGAAATTGTATGTAAGAGGGATTCAGGATTATGGGGGTGCAGAAGTTATGATGATTCGCGGTGCTGAAGTCCCAGGAATGGCGTTCATGCGCGATTCAGGGTCGTCAAGACGCAACAGTCAGGTTGATCCGTGGCGTTGAACTCCCGAGAACAATGTTTTGGCTCGCTTCAGGGTCCTCAAGCGGTTGTTCTCCAACGAGGAAGTTCTATTCAGTGGACATGAACCGCTGTAGGGGCCTATGAAGGGTGAGCTTAGAGGGAGGTTTTTTTCCAAAACGCCGTTGATGACTCTTGGGTTTACGCTGGTCCCCCGTCCCTCTCCTCTTCGTTCCTCGTTTCCTTGGCCCCCCGGGGGCGCTCCCCCTCCCTGCTGCGGCTGGGCACGGCTCCGAGCTCGGCGTGGCTACAGGGGCCCCGTGGAGGGGCCCACTGGGGTCGGCCGGCTTCGAGCGGGCTCCGGGCGAGGAGATTAAGATGGCGAGCGGGAATAAGATCGAATATGGGGGGGGAATCTTAGAGCTCTAACGACCTTTCGAATTTCGAAATATTGATTTTTAACCGGCCAAAGTCACGCAAAACTTCCGTCGAGATTTTTTTGGCCAACTAGCCCCGCCCTGGTGGGGGTGACCCGCTTGGCTTCTTTCAGGGGCGACGTCGGGGGCCTCGAGGCGGGGCCCACCGGGGTCCGCCGGCTTCTCGAGCGGGCCTCGGGCGAGGCCCTGATGGGGGGTCACCCGGTCTGCTTTCTCTCAGGGGCAGCGTCGGGGGCCCGGCCCTGAGATCCTGGCGGGGCCATTGTTTCACAACGGGCGGTCTCCCCTCATTTCAGGGCCCGTTTTTTTTATTTTTGTTGTTTTTGTTGTTGTTTTTTGTTATTCTATATATAGATATACATATATCTATATATCCGCTTCGAAACGTGACGCAGAAAGATAGGGTTTGGGCCTCCAGTCGTGATTTTTCGCGATGTTGCATTCTTGTTTTGCGACGTCGGACCTCAGGGTGAGACGGGGGTCAATGCAATTCGGGGTCAACCAAGGCGCCGGATCTTGCAGGATCCTGCGGGACCAGGGGCGACTGACCCAGGGTTTGGGTGCAGGGTCTTGCAGGGTCCTGGAGGATCCTGCAGTACTCCTTGCTGGATCCTGCAACGCCCGGACTGCCCCTGTTCGACGCCGTTCGGCAGATCCCTGACGTCGTTGCCTCTGCAGGATCCTGCAACACCCAGGTCAGCAGATCCCTGACGTCGTTCGGCGTTCCTATGACATGTTCTTCGCCTCGCGACGGTTGTCCGGCTTCGGGATGCGCGCCCCGCCGGCACCGCTCTGGGGAGGGGGCGGGTGGGGGGAAGGGGCCCCGACCCGCTCGGCGGGCCGCCGGAGTCCTGCGTGGTGCCCCGAAGACCTCCCAGCGCTTCCACGACAAGGGGGGGGCAGGTTTTCAATGTTAAGTCGGGCCTGTCCCTCTACAGTCGGGGCGTTGAAGAAGGAACCTTTTTCGTTGGGGAGGGGTTCAGTTTGCCTTGGGTTTTCCTGAGGTTCTCCATGGAAAATCAAAGTTCAACTTATAGGGACAAGGGGCCTCGTTCCTTATTTAGGGTTCCTTAGGTCAACGCCCCGACTGTACAGGAGGGATATTCAAAAATAGTCAAAACATAGCCTGGGGACTATTTTTTTAATGTTTTTGCGCATTTTGGAAGTATTTTTTAGCGGATTTGCTTTGGTTTTAAATTCTTTGGCCAAAATCCGCCTGTAGGGGGACAGGCCCGACCTGACTTTAATTAAGTCGGGCATGTCCCTCTACAGGTGGAATATTCAAAAATACGCAGCACCCCGCAGATGCGGGTAGGAGTGAGGGGGCGGTGGGGACGTTGGCAGTCTGCGAGGCTCTGGAGAAGCCCGCCGCAGGCTCCAAGGTTTCACAAATTGTACAATGAGCCAGCCGCAGGCGCCGATTTCATCTTCAAACCAATGTGGATAGGTCGCGGGTGGGTCGCGGGTGGGTCGCGGGGTGGGTCGCGGGTGGGTCACGGGGTGGGTCACGGGGTGGGTCGCGGGGTGGGTCGCGGGGTGGGTCGCGGGGTGGGTCGCGGGGTGGGTCGCGGGTGGGTAGCGGGTGGGTCGCGGGTGGGTCGCGGGTTGGGTCGCAGCTGGGTCGCGGGGTGGGTCGCGGGGTGGGTCGCGGGGTGGGTCGCGGGGTGGGTCGCGGGGTGGGTCGCGTGTGGGTCGCAGGGGGGACGACGACAACCAACAGCAACAATAATAACAACAACAGCAACAACAACAGCACCACCACCAACACCAACAACAACAACAGCAACAACAACAACGCAACAAGGAGAATCCTCACCACGGATTCTCACTTCAGCCACGCACCCTGGGACAATGAATGACCGTTCGGCCCCCTCACTCTGACTTAAAGATGGTCTGTGGACGATTTTTCGACTATTGGTGCATATGTTTGAATCAGTTCTCGGAGTTTTTATAGTTTCGCCCCAAATCTGCCTGTAGGAGGACATGCCCCACCTAAGGATAGGTTCAAGGGGGAGTGCATCGGCCCCAAATCGCTTATTCGCCGTCGATCGGGGCCTGATCGGGGCCTTGGCGCGACACCGTACCCACGCGCATGCGGATCTGCAATCGGGGGCCTCGCCGATCCATCGGCGATGTGTCGACGATTCCAGGTCGATGTTTCCCCACCCCCCGTCTAGTTTCCCCCCCCGCAGTCTTGGCGTCACCTGTGCGGCTGCTCTTGTGGAGGCCTATCGCGGCAGATTTCCCCGGAGGTTTTGTGTGGTCAGCGTCGCGCGTCAGGAGCGCCGCAGAGAAGGGTTGGGCTGAGGGCGGGGAGCGGGCGGGGCCAGCCGAGAGGCGCTCAAGGGCGGTGGCGTGCTCGCCGGCTTCGCCGACGAGGTGGTCTCCACGAGAGGCGCGCGCGGCCCTGCCGCCGTCCGCCCGCGCGCCCGCCTGGGCGGCCTGGTTCGTCGCAGCCGCGTGAACTTCCGTACCCGCCAGGCTCATTGGCTGATTGACGTCCATCTCGGGCAGGGGATCCCCATTCCACGCTGCCGCCGCGTATTCCTCAGTTGTTCTTCGGCTTCGGGCTCCGGGAGCAGGTTTCGGCCACGGGTCAGTCAATTCCAGCCGCCATGGTTCCCTGGGCTCTCTCTCTCTCTCTCTCTCTTTCTCTCTGCTATATCATATGTTGCGCCATGGGTTGCGCCACATCTGCATGTTGGTGTCATGTGTGTGTGTGTGCAGAGGAATGTGTATGCACATGATGTATTTACTGTAGTGTAGTCGTGTATGAGTTATGTAGTCGTATATATAGTATCACTAATAAGGTATTCATTGTATTGTATTTATTGTGATGTAGTTGTATCTCAGAGTGAGGGTGCCGAACGGTTATTCACTGTCCCTGGGTGCGTGGCTGAAGCGGGATTGCCTTGGTGCGGATGGAGTTCTCATTTTGAAAGAATGCTGACTGACTGTTGATTCCCCCCCCCGCTGGTAGCCAATTCGTATTTTTTCAGTCGAGGTGCTTCGCCCGGGGCTCGCATTTTTTATTAATATATATATATACATATATGTATATGATATAGAATCATACATACATTTGTATACACATATATTTTTATATATACATATATGTTTAAATATGGTACGTATATCTATGTCTATATATACATATATATATGTAAGATACGTTCAATACAAGACAGCAAACAAAAAGGGACAGTGAGGTGCCACCACACTGGGCCCCTGGCCCTCGAGCTACAACAACAGCGGCTGCAGCGGCTCCCGCTTGATGCCCCCTCCGCCCATCTCCTCCTCCTCCTCCTCCTCCTCCTCCTCCTCCCCCTCCTCCCCCCCCTCCCATAAGCGCGCGAGGCCTTCTCATAAGCTGTACAGGAATCGCGCTCTCGCGTTGGGCCTTCCTCGCAATTTATCCAGACGCCGCGCCCTCGACACCCAGGAGCTGTGCTCTCGCTGTGGACTGCCTCGCGATTTGCTTGGGCATCGCGCTATCGCTCGAGACTTCCTTGCGATTCGTGCAGGGCGCACGCTTCAGCAACCCGCCTGCCCTTTCTCTCTTCCTTCCATCCGTCTTCTCTTCCCTTGTCTTGGAGTCTGCACGAAATACGCGTTTTCAGGTAAGAAAGATGTAACCCCGAAGGGGGTACGATCGAAGACGAAGAGGGCGGGTATCGAGGGTATGGGATATACGTATTGAATGGCACGCGAGCAGATAAGAGAGAACAGTATTACCGTGATTGTTGTTGTGGTTCTTGATCTTTTACTACTGAAGAATAATTCTGGTTCATGCCCCCCTCCGGTGACCATGAAGTGTTTTCCCCGGGCTCGCACCCTGCTTTTTTCCAGGAAAAGTCACAAGGGTCAAACTGCGCCCCTGGCCCCTGGGTTACAGCAACAGCGGCTCCCGCCCGAGTCTTCCTCACAGTTTAGCCAGGACCCCCGCTCCCGCCCGAGACTTCGTATTTTTTATCTCAGGAGTCGCGCTCTCGCTCTTGGCGCTCTCTCGGAATCAGGAATCGCTCTCTCGATCAGGAATCGTTTAATTTATTCCAGAATCGCTCTCTCGGCGCTCTGGAGTCGCGCTCTCGCTGGAGACTTGGTTGCAACTTACTCAAGAATCGCAATCTTGCGTTGAAATTCCCCGCAATTTACTCCAGCGCGCGCTCCCGACACTCAGGCACCCAGGTGTGGCGCTCACGCCTGGGACTCCCTCGCAGCTAAGTTAAGAATCGGGATCTCGCTGCCCCTCGTGGCCTCCTTGCAGCCCTTCGTGGCCCCCTCGCTGCCCTCCGTGGCCCCGTTGCAGCCCTGCGTGGCCCCCTCGCTGCCCTTCGTGGCCCAGTTGCAGCCCTTCGTGGCCCCCTCGCTGCCCTTCGTGGCCCAGTTGCAGCCCTTCGTGGCCCCCTCGCTGCCCTTCGTGGCCCCGTTGCAGCCCTTCGTGGCCCCCTCGCTGCCCTTCGTGGCCCCGTTGCAGCCCTTCGTGGCCCCCCCTTGCCCTTCGTGCCCCCCCCCTGCCCTTCGTGGCCCCGTTGCAGCCCTTCGTGGCCCCCTCCCTGCCCTTCGTGGCCCCATATACGTATGCCCTTCGTGGCCCCCACTTGTTCGCGCTCGTCGTGGCTTCATTTTCATGCGCTTCGTGGCCCCGCTGTCGCCCTTCGTGGCCCCGTTGCATCCCTCCGTGACCCCGTTGCTGCCCTCAGTGGCCCCGTCCTTGCCCTTTGCGGCCCGCTATACGCATGCCCTTCGTGGCCCCCGCTCGTTCGCGCCCGTCGTGGCCCCATACGCATGCCCTTCGTGGCCCCGCTGCCGCCCTTTGTGGCCCCCTCGTTGCCCTCCGTGGCCCCGTTGCTACCCTCAGTATCCCCGTCGTTGCCCTCTGTGGCCCCGCACTATCTGACCTTCGTGGCCCCCTGCTCGTTCGCGCCCCTCGTGGCCCCATACGCATGCCCTTCGTGGCTCCCGCTGTCGCCCTTCGTGCTCCCCTTGCTGCGCTTCGTGGCCCCATCAATGCCCTCTGTGGCCCCGCTGTCGCTCTCGCTCTCAGTCTCGGTTTCGCTCGTCGTCGTCGTCGTCGTCGTCGTCGTCGTCGTGGTCCGTCCCCTGTCCGTCCCTCTTGGGGTCGGGTTGCCGCCAGTCAGCGCTGCCGCTGGCCAGGCCGACAGTGCGTGGCCGCCCCGCCGCTTGCCCGGGCCAGGCCTGCAGGGAGGAAGGATATACCCCCAAGCGGGGTACGATCGAAGACGAAGGGGGCGGGAATCGAAGGTTGGGAAATACATGTTGAATGACACTCGACCAAATAATAGCGAACAGTACTACCATGCTGGTTGTTGTTGTTCTTCTCGTTGTTGAACTCCCAACTATGAGAATTAACTATTATTAATTCCCGTTGCCCCGTGCACGCTTATTTTTCAATTGAAATGCCTTTTTGGGGGGTCGTACCCGTTTTTCTCACTGCCACGCCCCTCACACGGTTCGTGTCCCCATAGGGGGCTCCACCGAGGGCCCCTGCAGCAGGGTTCGTATACGGTTCCCCGCCCACCCCAGGTCCATTACGGCACACCCCTCACACGGTTCGTGGCCCCATCGGGAGCTCCACCGAGGGCCCCGGCAACAGGGTTCGCATGCGGTTCCCCGCCCACCGAACCTGCGGTTCCCTGCCCAGTATAGCGTTCAGTGGCCCCAGAGGGAGCTCCACGGAAGACGACACCCACAACCGCGGTACTCACATTTGCATATGGTTGGGATCTTCGCTACTAATCCAATTGAAGTGCCCTTCTGGGGGCTCGCACCCTGTTTTTCCCAACCATTCTGTGGTGTTGGGCCCCTTTTTTGAAGAGACAGCGCCCCGCGTTCCCACCTTCTTCCCGCTGCCCCCCTCCCCCTCCCCCTCTTCCCTCCTCCTCCCTCTCCTCCCTCCTCCATGCGTTTCACCCACCCATTACAGCGCTTCGTGGCTCCATAGGGAGCTCCAGCAAAGGCCCCAGTGGCAGGGTCCGCATGCAGTTCCACCTCCATTTCGGCGCACCTCTCACACGTTTCGTGGCCCCATAGGGTGCTCCACCCAAGGCCCCAGTGGCAGGGTCCGCATGCAGTTCCACCCCCATGTCGGCGCACCCCTCACACGTTTCGTGGCCCCATAGGGTGCTCCACCCAAGGCCCCAGTGGCAGGGTCCGCATGCAGTTCCACCCCCATTTCGGCGCACCCCTCACACGTTTCGTGGCCCCATAGGGTGCTCCACCCAAGGCCCCAGTGGCAGGGTCCGCATGCAGTTCCATCCCCATTTCGGCGCACCCCTCACACGTTTCGTGGCCCCATAGGGTGCTCCGCGGAAGGCCCCAGTGGCAGGGTCCGCATGCAGTTCCACCTCCATTTCGGCGCACCCCTTCCACATTTCGTGGCCCCATAGGGTGCTCCGCCCAAGGCCCCAGTGGCAGGGTCCGCATGCAGTTCCACCCCATTTCGGCGCACCCCTCACACGTTTCGTGGCCCGATAGGGTGCTCCGCCGAAGGCCCCAGTGGCAGGGTCCGCATGCAGTTCCACCCCCATTTCGGCGCACCCCTGACACGTTTCGTGGCCCTATAGGGTGCTCCGCCCAAGGCCCCAGAGGCAGGGCCCGCATGCAGTTCCACTTCCATTTCGGCACACCCCTCACACGTACCGTGGCTCCATAGGGTGCTCCGCCGAAGGCCCCAGTGGCAGGGTCCGCATGCAGTTCCACCCCCATTTCGGCGCACCCCTCACACATTTCGTGGCCCCATAGGGTGCTCCGTCGAAGGCCCTCGTGACAGGGTCCGCATGCAGTTCCACCCCCATCTCGGCGCACCCCTCACACGTTTCGTGGCCCCATAGGGTGCTCCGCCGAAGGCCCCAGTGGCAGGGTCCGCATGCAGTTCCACTCCCATGTCGGCGCACCTTCACACGTTTCGTGGCCCCATGGTGTGTTCCGCCGATGACCCCAGTGGCAGGGCCCGCATGCAGTTCCACCCCCATTTCGGCGCACCCCTCACACGTTTCGTGGCCCCATAGGGTGCTCCGCCGAAGGCCCTAGTGGCAAGGTCCGCATGCAGTTCCACCTCCATTGCGGCGCACCTCTCACACGTTTCGTGGCCCCATAGGGTGCTCCGCGGAAGGCCCCAGTGGCAGGGTCAGCATGCAGTTCCATCCCCATTTCGGCGCACCCCTCACACGTTTCGTGGCCCCATACGGTGCTCCGCCGTAGGCTCCAGTGGCAGGGTCCACATGCAGGTCCACCTCCATTTCGGCGCACCCCTCACACGTTTCGTTACCCCATAGGGTGCTCCATTCAAGGCCCCCGTGGCAAGTCCGCATGCAGCTCCCCCTCCATGTCGGCGCACCCCTCACACGTTTCGTGGCCCCATGGGGTGTTCCACTTAGGGCCCCAGTGGCAGGTTCCGCATGCAGTTCCCCCTCCATTTCGGCGCACCCCTTCACCGTTTCGCGGCCACCAAAGGCCCTGGTGGCAGCGCCCGCACGTGGTTCCACCCTGCATTTCGGCGCACCCCTCACGCGTTTCGTGGCCTCAGATGGGGCTGCACCGACGGCTCCTGTGGCAGCGTCCGCATGGCGTACCCGTGCCAATTTTGGCACACCCGTCACACGCGTCGTGGTCTCAGAGGGAAGTTCACCGAGGCCGATACCCACACCTGCGTTACACACAGCTGCACATGGTTGGGCCTTTCGCCGGGATAATTTTCTAGGTGAAGGCTTGCGTCTCAGAATTGTGTCTTTGGCCGCCGGTTTACAGCAACAGCGGCTCCCGCCTGATACGTCCTTACAATTGATCCCCACATCGCGCTCTAGCGCGGACTCCCTTACAATTTATGTAGGAATCGCGCTCTCGCCTGGGACTTCTCGCAATTCATTCAGACCGCGCGCCCTCGACACTCATGAATCACGCTCTCGCTGCGGATTTGCTTTCGGTTGATTTGGGAATCGCGCTGCCGCTCGAGACATCCTCGCGATTCATGCAGGACGCGCAACCCGCTTGCTCGACCTGGCCGCCTGGGCCCGCCTTCCCGACCCGCCTGTTAGGGTCTACCCGCCCGACCTGCGCGTCTGGTTCTGCCACGTGTTTTCTGCTCCTAGCCTCCCTCCTGCTACTCTATCTCGTGCTCCAGTCTTCTCCTTCCCCCTTGTTCATTCTTTCCATCTGTCCTCTCTTCCCCTGCCTCAGGGGTTGCACGAAATACACGTTGCAGGTCAGAAAGATATACACCTCCAACGGGGGTACGATCGAAGACGAAGAGGGCGGGTATCGAGGGTTTGGGATATACGTGTTGAATGGCACGCGGGTAGGTAAGGCGAACAGTCTTAAACTGATTGTTGCTGGTGGTTGGTGGTTGTTGGTTGTTGTTGTTTTGGTTGTTGGTTGTTGTTGTTGTGGTTGTTGTTGTTGTTGTTGTTGTGGTTGTTGTTGTTGTTGTCGTTGTTGTTGTTGTTGTGGTTGTCGTTGTTGTTGGTTGTCGTTGTTGTTGTTGTTGTTGTTGCTGCTGCTGCTGCTGTTGTTGTTGTTGTTGTTGTTGTTGTTGTTGTTGTTGTTGTTGTTGTTGTTTGTTGCTGCTGCTGCTACTGTTGTTTGTTTGTTCTTTGTCGTATGCTGTTGTTGTCGTCCCACCCGCGCTCGGGCCCGCGACACACCCGCGACACACCCGCGACCCACCCGCGGCCCTGTTCGCGAGCCACCCATTTACTCTGACAGCAAACACGGCGCCTGCGGCGGGCTCGTCGTATAAGTTGTTCAAGAAACGGCGTCTGCGGCGGGCTTCTTCAGAGCCTTGCAGACTGCCGACGACTCTGCCGCTCCCTCACTCTTATCCGCAATTGCGGGGGGCTAAATATCTAATGACCTTCGACCCATCTCGCCACCGTGCCTGGATAGTGGGTCAGAGTTCTTAGGGATGCTTCTTGGGGTCTCTTCGGAGCGCCCTCGGGGGCCTCTTGGGGGCAGTGGTGGGGCCTCTTGGGCCGATTGTTCTGCGATTCCGGGCCTGCGTGGACCGTCATGGGGGCCTTTGTGGGACCCTCTTGACTCATCTAAAGGCCTTTCTTGACTCCGAAAGAGTCACGCGACAAGACGCGGGGAGCCCTGGGGGGCACGCTGGGAACCCCAAGAGATTTGAGACTCGTGGGTTCAGGCTTTGAAGACCATGATCCGTCGGCATTTTTAATATTTTATTTGTACGTTTTATGTAGTGTTTCCTGTCTATCACACGTATATATAGATGTGTATATATAGATGTGTTCACCTGTGCATGTGTATAAGAATGCATGTGCATTCGAATGCATGTGTAGACATATCCAGTTGCGTGCGGCAAGGCCCGTCACCGTGCCAGCTCAGCATTCTGGGTGGCGAGTTTTCGAGGGGGCGCAGGGGGCCGTCACGTGTGACACCTCGTGTCCACAGTCTTTGGGGAGCCCTGATGATGCTGCTGCTGCTGATGATGATGATGATGGTGATGATGATGATGATGATGATGATGATGATGATGATGATGATGATGATAATAATGATGATGATGCTGATGATGATGATGATGATGATGATGATTGATGATGCTGATGATGATGATGATGATGATGATGATGATGATGTGGAGGAGGAGGAGGATTATGAGGATTATGATGATGATGCTGATGCTGATGCTGATGATGCTGCTGCTGATGATGATGATGGTGGTGGTGGTGATGATGATGATGATGAAAATGATGATGATGATGATGATGATGATGATTATGATGATGATGATCATGATGATGATGATGATGATGATGATGATGATGATGATGATGATGATGATGATGATGATGATGGCGGTAGTGGTGGTGAGGAGGAGGATGAGGATGAACACCAGGAGGAGGGTAATGAGGATGATGTGAAGGAGGCGGAGCAGGAGGAGGAGCAGGAGGAGGAGGAGGAGAGAAAGGAGGATGAGGACGAGGTGCAGCAGGAAGAGGAGGAAGAGGAAGGCCGTCACATGTGACACGTTTTGTCTTCACTAGGTGGGGAGCTCGCATGATTCGTTTGGGCCGTCTTGTGGCTGCCTTGGCCTCGTTTGGGGCAGTCTTTGGGCCCCCCGGGGGCCCTCTGAGGCAGGCAGTCTTGGGGTTCGGTTGGGCCGTCTTACAGGCGCCTTGGTCTCGGGAGCGCGCATCCGTGTTATATTTCTCAAAGATTGTGGCCTCGGGAGCGCGAGCGTGTTGTATTTTGCACGGGTTTGTGGCCTCGGGGATGCGTTTCAGTTTGAGAAAGATTGTGGCCTCGGGAGTGGGCGATTCATGCGGAACAGCGTGACGAGGGTGGGGGCTTTAATAGTACAGAAACCCCTCCTGACAGCACTTGGCATTCTTGTACGCCCCAACGTGCCAGGGGGCATGGCGGCGGACATACATATAAATGTAGTTGGCAAAGCAATTGGCCGATTAAGACGGTGATTCATCACCGGGCCATGCACTGATGGATTTGTGACCTCTCGGAGAACCTTGGGAAATAAATACATGTGAATATACACAGCATACATATATATATATATATATATAACATAGATGATCGAAGGTTGCCCCCCCCCCCCCCACGCATACGGGATCGAGCCCGCCACCACGTTGGATGGGTACGCCCGCGAGCCTTTCGAAGGCCTCGCGAATGGGATCGGCCCCCAAACCCTGTGATCGTGGCGTGGTGGAGCGTGCCGGTGCCCCCCCCCCTGTGGGTGTGGGGTTGCTTGCCGTCGTCTTCCGTCGTCGTCGCCGTCGTCTTCCGTCGTCGTCGTCGTCGTCGTCGTCGGCGTCGTCGTCGGCGTCGGCGTCTGCATCGGCCTCGGCGTCTGCGTCTGCGTCGTCGTCGTCGTGGTCGTCGTCGTCGTCGCCGTCGTCCCCAATCCCATCTGGGAGGGGACTGGAACCCTGGGGCCCATCCCATCTTGGGGTGGGGCTGTGAACCCGGGCCCTCGAACTGGGATCAAACAAGGAACACAAACACACACACAGACGGAACTCACGAAACACGCACACAGACACAAAAAGCACACGAAACACATACACACACACGAAACACACGCACGAACCACACACGAAACACACGCAACACACACGCTCACACACACGCGCACGCACACACCCACACACCTACACACCCACACCCACACACACGACCACACACCCACACCCACACACCCACACACCCACACACCCATACACATACACCCACACACCCATACACCCACACCGACCCCCCCACCCACACCCGCACCCGCACGCGCACGCGCACGCGCACGCGCACTCGCACGCGCACGCGCACGCGCACGCGCACGCGCAAGCGCACGCACACGCGCAAGCACACGCACACGCACAAGCAAACGCACACGCACGCGCACACGCACACACACACACACGCACACGCACATGCACACGGACACGCATGCGCACACGCGCAAGCGCACGCACACGCGCACGCACACGCACACGCACACGCACTCGCACGCGCACGCGCACACGCGCCATCGCACTCGCACACGCACACGCACACGCACACACGCACGCACGCGCACACGCACACGCACACGCACGCGCACACGCACACGCACACGCACACGCACACGCACACGCACACGCACACGCACATGCACACACGCACACACGCACACACAAACACACGAAAACACAAACACGCACACAAATACACAAGCACATAAAAAAAAAACACAAAACGCAACCACACAAAACACAAACACACAAACACAAACACAAACACACAAACCCACACACCCACACGCATGCACGCACGCACGCACCCACGCACGCACGCACACACGCACACACCACACCACACCACGCCACATCACACCACATCACATTACACGCAACACAACACAACACAACACACCAGACCAGACCACAACACAACACACCACATTACAATCATCACACAGCAGCACAACACACCACACCACACCACATCCTGGCACACTACACCAACCCACATCACAACACAACACAACACAACACAACACACACACAACACACTCAACACACGCACGAACGCACGCACATACGCACGCACATACTCGCACACACGTGCATACACACCCCAACCCACCCCCACACACATATCCACACACACATACGCACGCTCACGCAAGCACGCACGCACGCACTCGCACACACACACACACACACGCAAGCGCACACGCACACGCACGCGCACACGCACGCGCACACGCACACGCACACGTACACGCACACGCACACGCACGCGCACGCGCACACGCACACACGCACACACAAACACACAAACACACAAGCACGCACACACACAAGCACATAAAAACACAAACCGCAACCACACAACACACAAACACACAAACACAGACACAAACACACAAACACACACACCCACACGCATGCACGCACGCACGCACCCACGCACGCACACGCACACACACCACACCACACCACGCCACATCACACCACATCTCATTACACGCAATACAACACAACACAACACGGCAGACCAGACCACAGCACAACACAACACATTACAATCATCACACAACAACACAACACACCACACCACACCACATCCTGGCACACCACGCCGCCCCACATCACAACACAACACAACACAACACAACACAACACAACACAACACAACACACACACACAACACACTCAACACACGCACGAACGCACGCACATACGCACGCACATACTCGCACACACGTACACACACACCCCAACCCACCCCCACACACATATCCACACACACATACACACACACGCACGCGCACGCACGCACGCACGCACTCGCACACACACACACACGCACACGCAAGCGCACACGCACATGCACGCGCACACGCGCACGCACACGCACACGCACACGCAAGCGCACGCACACGCGCACGCGCATACGCACACGGACACGCACACGCACACATGCACGCACGCACACGCGCACGCACGCACGCGCGCACACGCGCGAACACGCGTGCACGCGCACAGGCGCGCACGCGCACACGCGCGCACGCGCGCACACCCACGCGCGCACACGTGTACACGCGCACGCGCGCATACGCGCACACCCGCACGTGCGCACGCGTACACGCGCACACGCGATCACCGCACACGCGCACGGGCGCACGCGCACGGGCGCACGGGCGCACGCGCGCACGCGCGCGCGCGCACTAGCGCACGCGCGCACACACGCACGCGCGCACGCGCGCGCACGCGCGCACACGCGCACGCGCGCACACGCGCACACGCGCACACGGTCACGCGCGCACTCGCGCGCACGCGCACGCGCGCACATGCGCGCACGCGCGCATTCGCGCGCACACACGTGAATGCTCGCACGCGCGCGCACACGCGTACGCGCGCACGCGCGCGCGTTCATGTGCGCGCACGTGCGCACGCGCGCACGCGCGAACATGTGCACGTGCGCACACGCGCACGCGCGTACGCGCGCACTCGCCCACGCGCGCACACGCGCACTCGCGCCCACGCGCGACCACGCGCACGCGCAGGCCCGCACGCGCGCACACGCGATCTCGTGCACGCGCGCACGCGCGCACGCGCGCACATGCGCACGCGCGCAAACGCGCGCGCGCACACTCGCACACGCGCAAAAACGCACGCAGTACGCGCGCGCGCGGACACGCGCACGCGCGCAAACGCGCACGCGCGCACGCGCTCACTCGCGCACTCGCGCACGCGCACGCGCACGCACGCGCGCGCGCACGCGCGGGCATTCGCTCGCGCACACACGCGCACATGCGCACACTCGCACGCGCGCACACGCGCGCGCGTATGCCCGCACGCGCGCACACACACGCGCACTCGTGTGCATGCGCACGCTCGCACGCGCGCACTCGCGCACATGCGCACACGCGCACACGCGCATGCGCGCACACGCGAGCGCGGGCACGCGCGCACACGAGCACACGCGCACGTGCGCACGCGCGCACACGCGCACGCGCGCACGCACGCACACGCGCACACGCGCACGCCCGCACATGCGCACACGCGCACGCGCGCACGCGCGCACGCGCGCAAACGCGCACGCGCGCTCACGCGCACGCGCGCACGCCCGCACGCGCGCACGCGCGCACGCGCACACGCGCGCACGCGCGCACGCGCGCACGCGCGCACGTGCGCACGCGCGCAGCGCAAAAGCGCGCACTCGCGGCGCGCTCGGATGATGAATCGAGCGGCTTGCAACCCGCCTTGGCCGCAGATGCTGGCCGGTCCCGGATTGCCGATTCCTCCCGACAGGCCAGCGGGGTTCTGCGCGTGCGCTCGGGGCCGCGGGCCACAGACTCATAGACTTGGCTGCAGCACGAGTGCTGCCAAGGCGAAAAAGGAGGGTGCCAGAACGGGTCGTGGGGCACTGTCTTGGGAAACGCGGCTCCCCACATAACCCCTAACACCTGCCAGGAAACCTCCGGGCCGCTTCCAAGAGCCTTCTGGAGGCTCCCCAGGGACCCCGAAAACGCCTCCGGATTCTTCAAGAGACCCCGAAGAGGCCCCAAGAGGCTCCCTATATGCTTCAATATCCTCTTGCAAGGCCTCCCGACCCCCCCAGAAGCATATGATACGTTTTGCGTCTACATCCTGCACTGCGTTCCCAGACAGGGTCAAGAGGCCCCCCAACTCAAGATCCATTTCAGGGCTTCAGAAGGCCCATGAGAAACACGCCGCGAGGCCTCGAGAGGCACCAAAGACGCCTCCAATTTCACGGTGCACTGGTACGCGAACCTTGGCTCTGAGGCTGTCGGTGGAGCTCCCTTTGGGGTACGAGCCGTGTGAGGAGACAGTCAACCTACGCAGGAGGACGTGACGTTGTGCGACTCCTCCCAGATGTCCCGAGGCTGCCTGAAGACGCGCCAAGGGGCCCCCAAAATGTCCCTCAAGAGGCCTCCAAGAGCCGCCCTCAAGAGCCCCAAGCGGAAAAAATCACCCGAATGCTATCGGATTACTTGCGTTTTCAGCATATTCGATTTTTCAGTCGTGACAGCCCCGGCGACGGTCCAACAGGCGCCCCAGGAGGCTCCACGACCGTTTACGAGGTCTCAAACGCGGCCCAAGAAGAGGGCCCCAAGACGGTCCACATGAGCTCCAAGATGGTCTCAAGAGTGTGCCAAAACGGGTCCGCCGCCATTTCGGCTCAAGCCATTTGTTTCAATACGGATTCCAGGTTAGCTTTGCCAGGCAGTTTCTGGCCTCGGCGGCGGCGGCTGGTGAGGGTAGCCATGTCGAAAAAGACCGCTGTTGGCATCGACTTGGGCACCACTTACTCTTGCGTCGGAGTGTGGAAGAACGACGGTGTCGAGATCATCGCCAACGATCAGGGCAATCGTACGACGCCGTCCTACGTGGCTTTCACCGACACCGAGCGCCTGATCGGTGATGCGGCCAAGAACCAGGTGGCCCGCAACCCAGAAAACACAGTTTTCGATGCAAAGCGCTTGATCGGTCGCAAATTCGCCGACCCCATCGTGCAGGCCGACATTAAGTTGTGGCCGTTCAAGGTCGAGGCAGGAACGGGCGACAAACCCATGATCGTCGTGACATCACAGGGCGAGGAGAAAAAGTTTCACCCTGAGGAGATCTCTTCGATGATTCTGCTCAAGATGAAGGAGACTGCCGAAGCTTACTTGGGGGCCAAGTGTAACGATGCAGTTGTGACTGTCCCAGCCTACTTCAATGACTCCCAGCGCCAGGCCACCAAGGATGCAGGGACGATCTCCGGCATGAACGTTCTTCGAATTATCAACGAGCCTACCGCGGCGGCGATCGCTTACGGCCTCGACAAGAAGGGCAGTGGCGAGAAGAACATCCTCATCTACGACATGGGCGGGGGCACCTTCGATGTCTCTCTGCTGACGATCGAGGACGGCATCTTCGAGGTGAAGGCCACCGCTGGGGACACACATCTGGGTGGTGAGGACTTCGACAACCGCATCGTGGACTTCTGCATGCAAGACTTCAAGCGCAAGAATCGAGGCAAGGACCTCGCGGGCAACCAGCGCGCCATTCGCCGCCTGCGGACACAGTGCGAGCGCGCCAAGCGGACCCTTTCCTCCTCCACGCAGGCCACGATCGAGATTGACTCACTCATGGATGGTATCGACTTCTCCTGCTCGCTGTCGCGCGCCCGGTTTGAGGAGCTCAACATGGATTATTTCCGCAATTCGATGGGCCCCGTCGAGAAGTGCCTGCGTGACAGCGGCATCGACAAGCGGAACGTGCACGAGGTCGTTCTGGTTGGTGGTTCCACGCGCATTCCGAAGGTGCAGGCCATGATCCAGGAGTTCTTCAACGGCAAGGAGCCCAACAAGTCTATCAATCCGGACGAGGCCGTGGCCTTTGGCGCCGCGGTGCAGGCCGCCATCCTCACCGGCGAGGGGTCCTCGCAAGTGCAGGACCTGCTGTTGCTCGACGTGACGCCCCTGTCGATGGGCCTGGAGACCGCGGGCGGCGTGATGACCAAGCTGATCGAGCGGAACACCACGATTCCTACCAAGAAGGGGCAAACTTTCACCACCTATGCCGATAACCAGCCGGGAGTACTCATCCAGGTGTTCGAGGGCGAGCGCGCCATGACCAAGGACAACAACTTGTTGGGGAAGTTCCACCTCGACGGCATCCCGCCTGCCCCGCGCGGCGTGCCGCAGATCGAGGTGACGTTCGACATCGACGCGAACGGCATCCTCAACGTGTCCGCACAGGACAAGTCCACCGGCAAGTCCAACCAGATCACCATCACCAATGAGAAGGGGCGGCTGTCCCAGGCGGAGATCGACCGGATGGTGCAGGAGGCGGAGAAGTACCGCGCCGAGGACGAGAGCAATAAGGCAAAGATCGAGGCGAAGAACGGCCTCGAGAACTACTGCTTCACCATGCGGAACACCCTGCAGGAGGAGAAGCTCAAAGACAAGTTCGAGGGTGGAGACAAGGAGAAGATCGAGAAGGCGGTGCAGGATGCCCTTGACTGGCTGGACAAGAACCAGCTTGCCGAGAAGGATGAGTTTGAGGCCAAGCAGAAGGAGCTGGAGGGCATCGTCAACCCCATCATGATGAAGGTGTACCAGGCCGCCGGCGGTGGTGGCATGCCAGAGGGCGGCATGCCGGGCGGCGGGGCTGCCCCCGGCGGCGGCGCGGGGCCCACCGTGGAGGAGGTGGACTAAGCCCGAGGCGATGACCGCCGCCTTGGCCTTTGACTCGGAGTGCCCACACCGGCTTCCGAGCTGCCTAGCAGGCTGGGGTGCGCCATGCACTTTTTTGGCCCTGCCCGGCGCGCTCGGCTGATGAGACGAGCAGCTTGTATCCCGCCTTGACCACATATGCTGGCCGGTCCCCAGCTGCCAGTCGGCCTCCCGACTGGCCAGCGGGGTTCTGCGCGTGCGCGCGGGGCCGCGGGCCACAGACTCATAGACTTCGCTGCAGCACTGAGTGCTGCCAAGGCGATCGAACAAAAACAAAGAGAAAGGAGGAGGGTGCCAGAACGGGTCGTGGGGCACTATCTTGGGAAGTGCGGCTCCCCACGTACCCCCAACACCTGCCAGGAAGCCTCCGGGCCGCTTCCAAGAGCCTTCCGGAGGCTTTTCAGGGACCCCGAAAACGCCCCCCGGATCCCTTGAGAGACCCCGACGAGGCCCCAAGAGGCTCCCTACATGCTTCCAAGAGGCTCTCAGGAGGCCTCCCAACCCCGATAAACGTATGAGACGTCTCGCGCCAACATCCTGCACTGCGTTCCCAGAGAGGCTTCAAGAGGCCCCCAACTCAAGATCCATTTCAGGGCTTCAAGAGGCCCACGAGAAACCCGCCGCGAGGCCTCGAGAGGCACCCAAGACGCCTCCAATTCACGGTGCCGTGGGACGCCAACCTTGGCTCTGAGGCTGTCGGTGGAGCTCCTTTTGGGGTACGATCCCTGTGAGGAGACAGTCAACCTACGCAGAGGGGACGTGATGTTTTGCGACTCCTCCCAGATGTCCCCAGACCGTCCCAGACTGCCTGAAGACGCGCCAAGAGGCCCCCAAGATGTCCCTCAAGAGGCCTCCAAGAGCCCCCCTCAAAAGCCCCAGGAGGCAACAATCACCCGAATTCCATCGGACAATGTGCGTTTTCAGCATATTCGTTTTTCCAGTCTTGACAGCCTCGGCGACGGTCCAAGAGGCGCCCCAGGAGGCTCCAAGACCGCTTACAAGGCCTCAGACGCGGCCCAAGAAGCGGGCCCCAAGACGGTCCACATGCGCTCCAAGAGGGTCTCAAGAGTGTGCCAAAACGGGTCCGCTGCCATTTTGGCTCAAGCCATTTTGTTTCAATACGGATTCCAGGTTGGCTTTGCCAGGCAGCTTCTGGCCTCGGCAGCGGCTGGTGAGGGTAGCCATGTCGAAAAAGACCGCTGTTGGCATCGACTTGGGCACCACTTACTCTTGCGTCGGAGTGTGGAAGAACGACGGTGTCGAGATCATCGCCAACGATCAGGGCAACCGTACGACGCCGTCCTACGTGGCATTCACCGACACCGAGCGCCTGATCGGTGATGCGGCCAAGAACCAGGTGGCCCGCAACCCAGAAAACACCGTTTTCGATGCAAAGCGCTTGATCGGTCGCAAATTCGCAGATCCCATCGTGCAGGCCGACATTAAGTTGTGGCCGTTCAAGGTCGAGGCAGGAACGGGCGACAAACCAATGATCGTCGTGACATCACAGGGCGAGGAGAAAAAGTTTCACCCTGAGGAGATCTCTTCGATGATTCTGCTCAAGATGAAGGAGACTGCCGAGGCTTACTTGGGGGCCAAGTGTAACGATGCTGTTGTGACTGTCCCGGCCTACTTCAATGACTCCCAGCGCCAGGCCACCAAGGATGCAGGGACGATCTCTGGCATGAACGTTCTTCGAATTATCAACGAGCCTACCGCAGCGGCGATCGCGTATGGCCTCGACAAGAAGGGCAGTGGCGAGAAGAACATCCTCATCTACGACATGGGCGGGGGCACCTTCGATGTCTCTCTGCTGACGATCGAGGACGGGATCTTCGAGGTGAAGGCCACCGCTGGGGACACACATCTGGGTGGCGAGGACTTCGACAACCGCATCGTGGACTTCTGCATGCAAGACTTCAAGCGCAAGAATCGAGGCAAGGACCTCGCGGGCAACCAGCGCGCCATTCGCCGCCTGCGGACACAGTGCGAGCGCGCCAAGCGGACCCTTTCCTCCTCCACGCAGGCCACGATCGAGATTGACTCACTCATGGATGGCATCGACTTCTCCTGCTCGCTGTCGCGCGCCCGGTTTGAGGAGCTCAACATGGATTATTTCCGCAATTCGATGGGCCCCGTCGAGAAGTGCCTGCGTGACAGCGGCATCGACAAGCGGAACGTGCACGAGGTCGTTCTGGTTGGTGGTTCCACGCGCATTCCGAAGGTGCAGGCCATGATCCAGGAGTTCTTCAACGGCAAGGAGCCCAACAAGTCTATCAATCCGGACGAGGCCGTGGCCTTTGGCGCCGCGGTGCAGGCCGCCATCCTCACCGGCGAGGGGTCCTCGCAAGTGCAGGATCTGCTGTTGCTCGACGTGACGCCCCTGTCGATGGGCCTGGAGACCGCGGGCGGCGTGATGACCAAGCTGATCGAGCGGAACACCACGATTCCTACCAAGAAGGGGCAAACTTTCACCACCTATGCCGATAACCAGCCGGGAGTACTCATCCAGGTGTTCGAGGGCGAGCGCGCCATGACCAAGGACAACAACTTGTTGGGGAAGTTCCACCTCGACGGCATCCCGCCTGCCCCGCGCGGCGTGCCGCAGATCGAGGTGACGTTCGACATCGACGCGAACGGCATCCTCAACGTGTCCGCACAGGACAAGTCCACCGGTAAGTCCAACCAGATCACCATCACCAACGAGAAGGGGCGGCTGTCCCAGGCGGAGATCGACAGGATGGTGCAGGAGGCGGAGAAGTACCGCGCCGAGGACGAGAGCAATAAGGCAAAGATCGAGGCGAAGAACGGCCTCGAAAACTACTGCTTCACCATGCGGAACACCCTGCAGGAGGAGAAGCTCAAAGACAAGTTCGAGGGTGGAGACAAGGAGAAGATCGAGAAGGCGGTGCAGGATGCCCTTGACTGGCTGGACAAGAACCAGCTGGCCGAGAAGGATGAGTTTGAGGCCAAGCAGAAGGAGCTGGAGGGCATCGTCAACCCCATCATGATGAAGGTGTACCAGGCCGCCGGCGGTGGTGGCATGCCGGAGGGCGGCATGCCGGGCGGCGGGGCTGCCCCCGGCGGCGGCGCGGGGCCCACCGTGGAGGAGGTGGACTAAGCCCGAGGCGATGACCGCCGCCTTCGCCTTTGACTCGGAGTGCCCACACGGGCTTCCGAGCTGCCTGGCTTAGCTGGGGTGCGCCGTGCACCTTTTTGGCCCTGCCCGGCGCGCTCGGCTGATGAGACGAGCAGCTTGTATCCCGCCTTGGCCACAGATGCTGGCCGGTCCCCAGCTGCCAGTCGGCCTCCCGACTGGCCAGCGGGGTTCTGCGCGTGCGCGCGGGGCTGCGGGCCACAGACTCATAGACTTCGCTGCAGCACTGAGTGCTGCCAAGGCGATCGAACAAAAACAAAGAGAAAGGAGGAGGGTGCCAGAACGGGTCGTGGGGCACTATCTTGGGAAGTGCGGCTCCCCACGTACCCCCAACACCTGCCAGGAAGCCTCCAGGCCGCTTCCAAGAGCCTTCCGGAGGCTCCCCAGGGACCCCGAAAACGCCCCCGGATCCCTTGAGAGACCCCGACGAGGCCCCAAGAGTCTCCCTACATGCTTCCAAGAGTCTCTCAGGAAGCCTCCCAACCCCCAGAAGCGTATGAGACGTCTCGCGCCAACATCCTGCACTGCGTTCCCAGAGAGGCTTCAAGAGGCCCCCAACTCAAGATCCATCTCAGGGCTTCAAGAGGCCCATGATGCCCCCAGACTGGCTGAAGACGCGCCAAGAGTCCCCCAAGGTGTCCTTCCATAGGCCTCCAAGAGTCCCCCTCGAGGGCCCCAGGAGGCAACAATCACCCGAATTCCATCGAACAACTTACGTTTTCGGCAGATTCGCTTTTCCAGTCGTGACAGCCCCGGCGACGGTCCAAGAGGCGCCCCAGGAGGCTCCAAGACCGCTTACGAGGCCTCAAACGCGGCCCAAGCAGAGGGCCCCAAGACGGTCCACATGAGCTCCAAGAGGGCCTTCAGAGTGTGCCAGGACGGGTCCGTCGCCATTCCGGTTCAAGCCTTTTTGTTTCAATTCGGATTCCAGGTTAGTTTTGCCAGGCAGCTTCTGGCTTCGGCGGCGGCTTGTGAGTGTAGCCATGTCGAAAAAAACCGCTGTTGGCATCGACTTGGGCACCACTTACTCTTGCGTCGGAGTGTGGAAGAACGACGGTGTCGAGATCATCGCCAACGATCAGGGCAATCGTACGACGCCGTCCTACGTGGCGTTCACCGACACCGAGCGCCTGATCGGTGATGCGGCCAAGAACCAGGTGGCCCGCAACCCAGAAAACACCGTTTTCGATGCGAAGCGGTTGATCGGTCGCAAATTCGCCGACCCCATCGTGCAGGCCGACATTAAGTTGTGGCCGTTCAAGGTCGAGGCAGGAACGGGCGACAAACCCATGATCGTCGTGACATCACAGGGCGAGGAGAAAAAGTTTCACCCTGAGGAGATCTCTTCGATGATTCTGCTCAAGATGAAGGAGACTGCCGAGGCTTACTTGGGGGCCAAGTGTAACGATGCTGTTGTGACTGTCCCGGCCTACTTCAATGACTCCCAGCGCCAGGCCACCAAGGATGCAGGGACGATCTCCGGCATGAACGTTCTTCGAATTATCAACGAGCCTACCGCAGCGGCGATCGCGTATGGCCTCGACAAGAAGGGCAGTGGCGAGAAGAACATCCTCATCTACGACATGGGCGGGGGCACCTTCGATGTCTCTCTGCTGACGATCGAGGACGGGATCTTCGAGGTGAAGGCCACCGCTGGGGACACACATCTGGGTGGCGAGGACTTCGACAACCGCATCGTGGACTTCTGCATGCAAGACTTCAAGCGCAAGAATCGAGGCAAGGACCTCGCGGGCAACCAGCGCGCCATTCGCCGCCTGCGGACACAGTGCGAGCGCGCCAAGCGGACCCTTTCCTCCTCCACGCAGGCCACGATCGAGATTGACTCACTCATGGATGGTATCGACTTCTCCTGCTCGCTGTCGCGCGCCCGGTTTGAGGAGCTCAACATGGATTATTTCCGCAATTCGATGGGCCCCGTCGAGAAGTGCCTGCGTGACAGCGGCATCGACAAGCGGAACGTGCACGAGGTCGTTCTGGTTGGTGGTTCCACGCGCATTCCGAAGGTGCAGGCCATGATCCAGGAGTTCTTCAACGGCAAGGAGCCCAACAAGTCTATCAATCCGGACGAGGCCGTGGCCTTTGGCGCCGCGGTGCAGGCCGCCATCCTCACAGGCGAGGGGTCCTCGCAAGTGCAGGACCTGCTGTTGCTCGACGTGACGCCCCTGTCGATGGGCCTGGAGACCGCGGGCGGCGTGATGACCAAGCTGATCGAGCGGAACACCACGATTCCTACCAAGAAGGGGCAAACTTTCACCACCTATGCCGATAACCAGCCGGGAGTACTCATCCAGGTGTTCGAGGGCGAGCGCGCCATGACCAAGGACAACAACTTGTTGGGAAAGTTCCACCTCGACGGCATCCCGCCTGCCCCGCGCGGCGTGCCGCAGATCGAGGTGACGTTCGACATCGACGCGAACGGCATCCTCAACGTGTCCGCACAGGACAAGTCCACTGGTAAGTCCAACCAGATCACCATCACCAACGAGAAGGGGCGGCTGTCCCAGGCGGAGATCGACAGGATGGTGCAGGAGGCGGAGAAGTACCGCGCCGAGGACGAGAGCAATAAGGCAAAGATCGAGGCGAAGAACGGCCTCGAGAACTACTGCTTCACCATGCGGAACACCTTGCAGGAGGAGAAGCTCAAAGACAAGTTCGAGGGTGGAGACAAGGAGAAGATCGAGAAGGCGGTGCAGGATGCCCTTGACTGGCTGGACAAGAACCAGCTGGCCGAGAAGGATGAGTTTGAGGCCAAGCAGAAGGAGCTGGAGGGCATCGTCAACCCCATCATGATGAAGGTGTACCAGGCCGCCGGCGGTGGTGGCATGCCAGAGGGCGGCATGCCGGGCGGCGGGGCTGCCCCCGGCGGCGGCGCGGGGCCCACCGTGGAGGAGGTGGACTAAGCCCGAGGCGATGACCGCCGCCTTGGCCTTTGACTCGGAGTGCCCACACGGGCTTCCGAGCTGCCTAGCAGGCTGGGGTGCGCCGTGCACCTTTTTGGCCCTGCCCGGCGCGCTCGGCTGATGAGACGAGCAGCTTGTATCCCGCCTTGGCCACAGATGCTGGCCGGTCCCCAGCTGCCAGTCGGCCTCCCGACTGGCCAGCGGGATTCTGCGCGTGCGCGCGGGGCCGCGGGCCACAGACTCATAGACTTCGCTGCAGCACTGAGTGCTGCCAAGGCGATCGAACAAAAACAAAAAGAAAGGAGGAGGGTGGGGCACTATCTTGGGAAGTGCGGCTCCCCACGTACCCCCAACACCTGCCAGGAAGCCTCCGGGCCGCTTCCAAGAGCCTTCCGGAGGCTCCCCAGGGACCCCGAAAACGCCCCCGGATCCCTTGAGAGACCCCGACGAGGCCCCAAGAGGCTCCCTCCATGCTTCCAAGAGGCTCTCAGGAGGCCTCCCAACCCCGATAAACGTATGAGACGTCTCGCGCCTACATTCTGCACTGCGTTCCCAGAGAGGCTTCAAGAGGCCCCCAACTCAAGATCCATTCCAGGGCTTCAAGAGGCCCACGAGAAACCGCCGCGAGGCCTCGAGAGGCACCCAAGACGCCTCCAATTCACGGTACCGTGGGACGCCAACCTTGGCTCTGAGGCTGTCGGTGGAGCTCCCTTTGGGGTACGATCCCTGTGAGGAACAGTCAACCTACGCAGAGGGGACGTGACGTTTTGCGACTCCTCCCAGATGTCCCCAGACCGTCCTCCAGACTGCCTGAAGACGCGCCAAGAGGCCCCCAAGATGTCCCTCAAGAGGCCTCCAAGAGCCCCCCTCAAAAGCCCCAGGAGGCAACAATCACACGAATTCCATCGGACAATTTGCGTTTTCAGCATATTCGTTTTTCCAGTCTTGACAGCCTCGGCGACGGTCCAAGAGGCGCCCCAGGAGGCTCCAAGACCGTTTACGAGGCCTCAAATGCGGCCCAAGAAGCGGGCCCCAAGACGGTCCACATGCGCTCCACGAGGGCCTCAAGAGTGTGCCAAAACGGGTCCGTCGCCATTTTGGCTCAAGCCATTTTGTTTCAAAACGGATTCCAGGTTGGCTTTGCCAGGCAGCTTCTGGCCTCGGCAGCGGCTGGTGAGGGTAGCCATGTCGAAAAAAACCGCTGTTGGCATCGACTTGGGCACCACTTTACTCTTGCGTCGGAGTGTGGAAGAACGACGGTGTCGAGATCATCGCCAACGATCAGGGCAATCGTACGACGCCGTCCTACGTGGCTTTCACCGACACCGAGCGCCTGATCGGTGATGCGGCCAAGAACCAGGTGGCCCGCAACCCAGAGAACACAGTTTTCGATGCAAAGCGGTTAATCGGTCGCAAATTCGCAGATCCCATCGTGCAGGCCGACATTAAGTTGTGGCCGTTCAAGGTCGAGGCAGGAACGGGCGACAAACCCATGATCGTCGTGACATCACAGGGCGAGGAGAAAAGTTTCACCCTGAGGAGATCTCTTCGATGATTCTGCTCAAGATGAAGGAGACTGCCGAGGCTTACTTGGGGGCCAAGTGTAACGATGCTGTTGTGACTGTCCCGGCCTACTTCAATGACTCCCAGCGCCAGGCCACCAAGGATGCAGGGACGATCTCCGGCATGAACGTTCTTCGAATTATCAACGAGCCTACCGCGGCGGCGATCGCTTACGGCCTCGACAAGAAGGGCAGTGGCGAGAAGAATATCCTCATCTACGACATGGGCGGGGGCACCTTCGATGTCTCTCTGCTGACGATCGAGGACGGCATCTTCGAGGTGAAGGCCACCGCTGGGGACACACATCTGGGTGGTGAGGACTTCGACAACCGCATCGTGGACTTCTGCATGCAAGACTTCAAGCGCAAGAATCGAGGCAAGGACCTCGCGGGCAACCAGCGCGCCATTCGCCGCCTGCGGACACAGTGCGAGCGCGCCAAGCAGGACCCTTTCCTCCTCCACGCAGGCCACGATCGAGATTGACTCACTCATGGATGGTATCGACTTCTCCTGCTCGCTGTCGCGCGCCCGGTTTGAGGAGCTCAACATGGATTATTTCCGCAATTCGATGGGCCCCGTCGAGAAGTGCCTGCGTGACAGCGGCATCGACAAGCGGAACGTGCACGAGGTCGTTCTGGTTGGTGGTTCCACGCGCATTCCGAAGGTGCAGGCCATGATCCAGGAGTTCTTCAACGGCAAGGAGCCCAACAAGTCTATCAATCCGGACGAGGCCGTGGCCTTTGGCGCCGCGGTGCAGGCCGCCATCCTCACCGGCGAGGGGTCCTCGCAAGTGCAGGATTTGCTGTTGCTCGACGTGACGCCCCTGTCGATGGGCCTGGAGACTGCGGGCGGCGTGATGACCAAGCTGATCGAGCGGAACACCACGATTCCTACCAAGAAGGGGCAAACTTTCACCACCTATGCCGATAACCAGCCGGGAGTACTCATCCAGGTGTTCGAGGGCGAGCGCGCCATGACCAAGGACAACAACTTGTTGGGGAAGTTCCACCTCGACGGCATCCCGCCTGCCCCGCGCGGCGTGCCGCAGATCGAGGTGACGTTCGACATCGACGCGAACGGCATCCTCAACGTGTCCGCACAGGACAAGTCCACCGGTAAGTCCAACCAGATCACCATCACCAACGAGAAGGGGCGGCTGTCCCAGCGAGAGATCGACCGGATGGTGCAGGAGGCGGAGAAGTATGCGCCGAGGACGAGAGCAATAAGGCAAAGATCGAGGCGAAGAACGGCCTCGAGAACTACTGCTTCACCATGCGGAACACCCTGCAGGAGGAGAAGCTCAAAGACAAGTTCGAGGGTGGAGACAAGGAGAAGATCGAGAAGGCGGTGCAGGATGCCCTTGACTGGCTGGACAAGAACCAGCTGGCCGAGAAGGATGAGTTTGAGGCCAAGCAGAAGGAGCTGGAGGGCATCGTCAACCCCATCATGATGAAGGTGTACCAGGCCGCCGGCGGTGGTGGCATGCCGGAGGGCGGCATGCCGGGCGGCGGGGCTGCCCCCGGCGGCGGCGCGGGGCCCACCGTGGAGGAGGTGGACTAAGCCCGAGGCGATGACCGCCGCCTTAGCCTTTGACTCGGAGTGCCCACACGGGCTTCCGAGCTGCCTGGCTTAGCTTGGGTGCGCCATGCACCTTTTTGGCCCTGCCCGGCGCGCTCGGCTGATGAGACGAGCAGCTTGTATCCCGCCTTGGCCACAGATGCTGGCCAGTCCCCAGCTGCCAGTCGGCCTCCCGACTGGCCAGCGGGATTCTGCGCGTGCGCGCGGGGCCGCCGGCCACAGACTCATAGACTTCGCTGCAGCACTGAGTGCTGCCAAGGCGATCGAACAAAAACAAAGAGAAAGGAGGAGGGTGCCAGAACGGGTCGTGGGGCACTATCTTGGGAAGTGCGGCTCCCCACGTACCCCCAACACCTGCCAGGAAGCCTCCGGGCCGCTTCCAAGAGCCTTCCGGAGGCTCCCCAGGGGCCCCGAAAACGCCCCCGGATCCCTTGAGAGACCCCGACGAGGCCCCAAGAGGCTCCCTCCATGCTTCCAAGAGGCTCTCAGGAGGCCTCCCAACCCCGATAAACGTATGAGACGTCTCGCGCCTACATTCTGCACTGCGTTCCCAGAGAGGCTTCAAGAGGCCCCCAACTCAAGATCCATTTCAGGGCTTCAAGAGGCCCACGAGAAACCCGCCGCGAGGCCTCGAGAGGCACCCAAGACGCCTCCAATTCACGGTGCCGTGGGACGCCAACCTTGGCTCTGAGGCTGTCGGTGGAGCTCCCTTTGGGGTACGATCCCTGTGAGGAGACAGTCAACCTACGCAGAGGGGACGTGACGTTTTGCGACTCCTCCCAGATGTCCCCAGACCGTCTCCAGACTGCCTGAAGACGCGCCAAGAGGCCCCCAAGATGTCCCTCAAGAGGCCTCCAAGAGCCCCCCTCAAAAGCCCCAGGAGGCAACAATCACACGAATTCCATCGGACAATTTGCGTTTTCAGCATATTCGTTTTTCCAGTCTTGACAGCCTCGGCGACGGTCCAAGAGGCGCCCCAGGAGGCTCCAAGACCGCTTACGAGGCCTCAGACGCGGCCCAAGAAGCGGGCCCCAAGACGGTCCACATGCGCTCCAAGAGGGTCTCAAGAGTGTGCCAAAACGGGTCCGCTGCCATTTTGGCTCAAGCCATTTTGTTTCAATACGGATTCCAGGTTGGCTTTGCCAGGCAGCTTCTGGCCTCGGCAGCGGCTGGTGAGGGTAGCCATGTCGAAAAAAACCGCTGTTGGCATCGACTTGGGCACCACTTACTCTTGCGTCGGAGTGTGGAAGAACGACGGTGTCGAGATCATCGCCAACGATCAGGGCAATCGTACGACGCCGTCCTACGTGGCTTTCACCGACACCGAGCGCCTGATCGGTGATGCGGCCAAGAACCAGGTGGCCCGCAACCCAGAAAACACCGTTTTCGATGCAAAGCGCTTGATCGGTCGCAAATTCGCAGATCCCATCGTGCAGGCCGACATTAAGTTGTGGCCGTTCAAGGTCGAGGCAGGAACGGGCGACAAACCAATGATCGTCGTGACATCACAGGGCGAGGAGAAAAAGTTTCACCCTGAGGAGATCTCTTCGATGATTCTGCTCAAGATGAAGGAGACTGCCGAGGCTTACTTGGGGGCCAAGTGTAACGATGCTGTTGTGACTGTCCCGGCCTACTTCAATGACTCCCAGCGCCAGGCCACCAAGGATGCAGGGACGATCTCCGGCATGAACGTTCTTCGAATTATCAACGAGCCCACCGCGGCGGCGATCGCTTACGGCCTCGACAAGAAGGGCAGTGGCGAGAAGAACATCCTCATCTACGACATGGGCGGGGGCACCTTCGATGTCTCTCTGCTGACAATCGAGGACGGCATCTTCGAGGTGAAGGCCACCGCTGGGGACACACATCTGGGTGGCGAGGACTTCGACAACCGCATCGTGGACTTCTGCATGCAAGACTTCAAGCGCAAGAATCGAGGCAAGGACCTCGCGGGCAACCAGCGCGCCATTCGCCGCCTGCGGACACAGTGCGAGCGCGCCAAGCGGACCCTTTCCTCCTCCACGCAGGCCACGATCGAGATTGACTCACTCATGGATGGCATCGACTTCTCCTGCTCGCTGTCGCGCGCCCGGTTTGAGGAGCTCAACATGGATTATTTCCGCAATTCGATGGGCCCCGTCGAGAAGTGCCTGCGTGACAGCGGCATCGACAAGCGGAACGTGCACGAGGTCGTTCTGGTTGGTGGTTCCACGCGCATTCCGAAGGTGCAGGCCATGATCCAGGAGTTCTTCAACGGCAAGGAGCCCAACAAGTCTATCAATCCGGACGAGGCCGTGGCCTTTGGCGCCGCGGTGCAGGCCGCCATCCTCACCGGCGAGGGGTCCTCGCAAGTGCAGGATTTGCTGTTGCTCGACGTGACGCCCCTGTCGATGGGCCTGGAGACTGCGGGCGGCGTGATGACCAAGCTGATCGAGCGGAACACCACGATTCCTACCAAGAAGGGGCAAACTTTCACCACCTATGCCGATAACCAGCCGGGAGTACTCATCCAGGTGTTCGAGGGCGAGCGCGCCATGACCAAGGACAACAACTTGTTGGGGAAGTTCCACCTCGACGGCATCCCGCCTGCCCCGCGCGGCGTGCCGCAGATCGAGGTGACGTTCGACATCGACGCGAACGGCATCCTCAACGTGTCCGCACAGGACAAGTCCACCGGCAAGTCCAACCAGATCACCATCACCAACGAGAAGGGGCGGCTGTCCCAGGCGGAGATCGACCGGATGGTGCAGGAGGCGGAGAAGTATCGCGCCGAGGACGAGAGCAATAAGGCAAAGATCGAGGCGAAGAACGGCCTCGAGAACTACTGCTTCACCATGCGGAACACCCTGCAGGAGGAGAAGCTCAAAGACAAGTTCGAGGGTGGAGACAAGGAGAAGATCGAGAAGGCGGTGCAGGATGCCCTTGACTGGCTGGACAAGAACCAGCTGGCCGAGAAGGATGAGTTTGAGGCCAAGCAGAAGGAGCTGGAGGGCATCGTCAACCCCATCATGATGAAGGTGTACCAGGCCGCCGGCGGTGGTGGCATGCCGGAGGGCGGCATGCCGGGCGGCGGGGCTGCCCCCGGCGGCGGCGCGGGGCCCACCGTGGAGGAGGTGGACTAAGCCCGAGGCGATGACCGCCGCCTTAGCCTTTGACTCGGAGTGCCCACACGGGCTTCCGAGCTGCCTGGCTTAGCTTGGGTGCGCCATGCACCTTTTTGGCCCTGCCCGGCGCGCTCGGCTGATGAGACGAGCAGCTTGTATCCCGCCTTGGCCACAGATGCTGGCCAGTCCCCAGCTGCCAGTCGGCCTCCCGACTGGCCAGCGGGATTCTGCGCGTGCGCGCGGGGCCGCCGGCCACAGACTCATAGACTTCGCTGCAGCACTGAGTGCTGCCAAGGCGATCGAACAAAAACAAAGAGAAAGGAGGAGGGTGCCAGAACGGGTCGTGGGGCACTATCTTGGGAAGTGCGGCTCCCCACGTATCCCCAACACCTGCCAGGAAGCCTCCGGGCCGCTTCCAAGAGCCTTCTGGAGGCTCCCCAGGGACCCCGAAAACGCCTCCGGATCCCTTGAGAGACCCCGACGAGGCCCCAAGAGGCTCCCTACATGCTTCCAAGAGGCTCTCAAGAGGCCTCCCAACCCCGATAAACGTATGAGACGTCTCGCGCCTACATTCTGCACTGCGTTCCCAGAGAGGCTTCAAGAGGCCCCCAACTCAAGATCCATTTCAGGGCTTCAAGAGGCCCACGAGAAACCCGCCGCGAGGCCTCGAGACGCACCCAAGACGCCTCCAATTCACGGTGCCGTGGGACGCCAACCTTGGCTCTGAGGCTGTCGGTGGAGCTCCCTTTGGGGTACGATCCCTGTGAGGAGACAGTCAACCTACGCAGAGGGGACGTGACGTTTTGCGACTCCTCCCAGATGTCCCCAGACCGTCCCCAGACTGCCTGAAGACGTGCCAAGAGGCCCCCAAGATGTCCCTCAAGAGGCCTCCAAGAGCCCCCCTCAAAAGCCCCAGGAGGCAACAATCACCCGAATTCCATCGGACAATTTGCGTTTTCAGCATATTCGTTTTTCCAGTTTTGACAGAATCGGCGACGGTCCAAGAGGCGCCCCAGGAGGCTCCAAGACCGCTTGCGAGGCCTCAGACGCGGCCCAAGAAGCGGGCCCCAAGACGGTCCACATGCGCTCCAAGAGGGTCTCAAGAGTGTGCCAAAACGGGTCCGCTGCCATTTTGGCTCAAGCCATTTTGTTTCAATACGGATTCCAGGTTGGCTTTGCCAGGCAGCTTCTGGCCTCGGCAGCGGCTGGTGAGGGTAGCCATGTCGAAAAAAACCGCTGTTGGCATCGACTTGGGCACCACTTACTCTTGCGTCGGAGTGTGGAAGAACGACGGTGTCGAGATCATCGCCAACGATCAGGGCAATCGTACGACGCCGTCCTACGTGGCTTTCACCGACACCGAGCGCCTGATCGGTGATGCGGCCAAGAACCAGGTGGCCCGCAACCCAGAAAACACCGTCTTCGATGCAAAGCGCTTGATCGGTCGCAAATTCGCAGATCCCATCGTGCAGGCCGACATTAAGTTGTGGCCGTTCAAGGTCGAGGCAGGAACGGGCGACAAACCCATGATCGTCGTGACATCACAGGGCGAGGAGAAAAAGTTTCACCCTGAGGAGATCTCTTCGATGATTCTGCTCAAGATGAAGGAGACTGCCGAGGCTTACTTGGGGGCTAAGTGTAACGATGCAGTTGTGACTGTCCCGGCCTACTTCAATGACTCCCAGCGCCAGGCCACCAAGGATGCAGGGACGATCTCCGGCATGAACGTTCTTCGAATTATCAACGAGCCTACCGCGGCAGCGATCGCTTACGGCCTCGACAAGAAGGGCAGTGGCGAGAAGAACATCCTCATCTACGACATGGGCGGGGGCACCTTCGATGTCTCTCTGCTGACGATCGAGGACGGGATCTTCGAGGTGAAGGCCACTGCTGGGGACACACATCTGGGTGGCGAGGACTTCGACAACCGCATTGTGGACTTCTGCATGCAAGACTTCAAGCGCAAGAATCGAGGCAAGGACCTCGCGGGCAACCAGCGCGCCATTCGCCGCCTGCGGACACAGTGCGAGCGCGCCAAGCGGACCCTTTCCTCCTCCACGCAGGCCACGATCGAGATTGACTCACTCATGGATGGTATCGACTTCTCCTGCTCGCTGTCGCGCGCCCGGTTTGAGGAGCTCAACATGGATTATTTCCGCAATTCGATGGGCCCCGTCGAGAAGTGCCTGCGTGACAGCGGCATCGACAAGCGGAACGTGCACGAGGTCGTTCTGGTTGGTGGTTCCACGCGCATTCCGAAGGTGCAGGCCATGATCCAGGAGTTCTTCAACGGCAAGGAGCCCAACAAGTCTATCAATCCGGACGAGGCCGTGGCCTTTGGCGCCGCGGTGCAGGCCGCCATCCTCACCGGCGAGGGGTCCTCGCAAGTGCAGGATCTGCTGTTGCTCGACGTGACGCCCCTGTCGATGGGCCTGGAGACCGCGGGCGGCGTGATGACCAAGCTGATCGAGCGGAACACCACGATTCCTACCAAGAAGGGGCAAACTTTCACCACCTATGCCGATAACCAGCCGGGAGTACTCATCCAGGTGTTCGAGGGCGAGCGCGCCATGACCAAGGACAACAACTTGTTGGGGAAGTTCCACCTCGACGGCATCCCGCCTGCCCCGCGCGGCGTGCCGCAGATCGAGGTGACGTTCGACATCGACGCGAACGGCATCCTCAACGTGTCCGCACAGGACAAGTCCACCGGTAAGTCCAACCAGATCACTATCACCAACGAGAAGGGGCGGCTGTCCCAGGCGGAGATCGACAGGATGGTGCAGGAGGCGGAGAAGTATCGCGCCGAGGACGAGAGCAATAAGGCAAAGATCGAGGCGAAGAACGGCCTCGAAAACTACTGCTTCACCATGCGGAACACCCTGCAGGAGGAGAAGCTCAAAGACAAGTTCGAGGATGGAGACAAGGAGAAGATCGAGAAGGCGGTGCAGGATGCCCTTGACTGGCTGGACAAGAACCAGCTGGCCGAGAAGGATGAGTTTGAGGCCAAGCAGAAGGAGCTGGAGGGCATCGTCAACCCCATCATGATGAAGGTGTACCAGGCCGCCGGCGGTGGTGGCATGCCGGAGGGCGGCATGCCGGGCGGCGGGGCTGCCCCCGGCGGCGGCGCGGGGCCCACCGTGGAGGAGGTGGACTAAGCCCGAGGCGATGACCGCCGCCTTCGCCTTTGACTCGGAGTGCCCACACGGGCTTCCGAGCTGCCTGGCTTAGCTGGGGTGCGCCGTGCACCTTTCTGGCCCTGCCCGGCGCGCTCGGCTGATGAGACGAGCAGCTTGTATCCCTCCTTGGCCACAGATGCTGGCCGGTCCCCAGCTGCCAGTCGGCCTCCCGACTGGCCAGCTGGGTTCTGCGCGTGCGCGCGGGGCCGCGGGCCACAGACTCATAGACTTCGCTGCAGCACTGAGTGCTGCCAAGGCGATCGAACAAAAACAAAGAGAAAAGATGGTGCCAGAACGGGTCGTGGGGCATTATCTTGGAAAGTGCGGCTCCCCACATAACCCCAACGCCTGCCAGGAAGCCTCCGGGCCGCTTCCAAGAGCCTTCCGGAGGCTCCCCAGGGACCCCTAAAACGCCCCGGATTTCTTGAGGGACCCCGAAGAGGCCCCAAGAGGCTCCCAATGCTTCCAAATTTGAAACGAGGTTTAAGGTGAGGCTTTATAGTGAACGCTATATCCGACGCTGTCTTGGCTCAAGGCTGCGCAGTCCTATACGCTTAGTGCAGTGCCTTGTGTACCTCTATATTTGCGGTTTATAGCAACGGCCAAGGCCACGTCCTTCTATGATCCATATCCGATCCCATGACTTCTCTCTTACCTCCCGTCTTGCGTTGTCATCAATGGATGAGTTGTGGGATACCTCGATACGTCGCCGACGCTATCTTACGAGTAGGGTTCTCAGTTTATTACTTCATGGTCAAGCCCTGTACCCTTACTTCTCACATGGTAGCCGAGCTGGCTACATCTTGATGTGGTTGGCTCTTACATCAGGTGTTCTGTACATAACAAGTTACCACGGCACAGTGGAGTACCCAACTGTGCCGGCGATCAGCCACGACACTCCCAAGTTTCACAAATCAAGTGGTAACTTACAGTCCTATGCCTCCAGTTCCCCACCGCGTGGCCACACGCCACGCACGCAAGTTGACGACTACGTCAGGCCAGACACCCAATCGCAATTTGACGGACGCTAATGTATCCAATGGTCGGCAATCTAACATCACCAGCCACAACATGAATGTGCACTATGCTAAGGTCGCTATATTTGGAACTATCTGGGTGTGTCTAGGCCTTGCCGTGGCATGCGAGGAGTAGGATTGGATGAAACACGCACTCGGGGTCTTCTTTGGGGGGACCCCGCAGGTAACGTCCCTTTCCGCGACTTTGTTCGCGAAGTACACGCATGGCTTAATGTCGCGAGCGGAAGTATGACTCCACCCCAGCAGGCAGCTGCTAGGACACTAGCCATGAGGGTGCCGTCCGCCATCACCAATTTCGGTGTTACGCTGGAGGGGGGACGCACCGATGGAGTCACATACATCATGTACCTACAAAGCGCCAAACTTGAAAACCTTGGGGATGATCGACAGCTCCCCTCGACTTCAGAATCGAACGAGGCGAGATTATTGGTTCAGTACTGGCCCGATTCGAGATGGCAAGACTGGAAGCAGACTCAGCAGGCTTCAGTACACCCAACCATCAGATCCGTACCCAGATCTTATGTCGCGCCTTGAGAGTTGGTGCTTGCCGAGCACCCCAGCTACTGCAACCGTTGAACCACCAGATGCCCCGTACTCAACAGCAGTGCGACCGGCTCCTGGAGCGAATGCGCAGCCATGGACACTTGGTTGAGCGCTCCCTGGGGACGTCGGGAACATCTTCGGCGGGCGCAGCGCTGGCTGGCACTTACTGCGCCGAAGGAAGCGACGCACCGGCAGCCGTGCCGAACAGCATCAGGACTGACGTAGAGCCCATTGAGTCCACGACGCTCCTAGGCCAAGACGCCCGCAACAACGACGGTAGGGCGTCCGGCTCAAACATGGGCTGGCCGTCAGCGGCCAGCTAGACACCACCTGACGCGACTACCCTCTGGGACTCACCCAGCCGACAAGACGACGACGTATTCGATTTCGGTGCGGATGCCGATGCGGTCTCCTCTACCGGCGCAGAAGACCTCGACTGGTCAGACCTGCCAGCCAGTGATGGCGCAGCTGCGCAATCCTTATATCTCCGCGCCAAAAGATGGGTGGGGACGACGCATGAAACAACCGGGTCTGATACTCATGCGGGCTGTACGTCGTGTCTTCCGCAAAAGGAAGGGGTCGCGGCGGGGGTGGTAGACGTGCCCGCAGAATGCAGGGCAAAAGCGTAGCCGCGTTCCTGGTTCCGACTACGACTTGGAAGACCTATTCTTAGGAGGTAGAGGTAGTGGCAGCTGCCGCAAGCGCGGCGCAACAGTTAGGGTCAGGGGCGCAGGCTTAGTCCAATGAGTAAGGGCGGGAGAATGGATGGCATGCAACACCTGCGGTAGCGACGAACATCTCCGAGCGCAATGTTCCAGGGGAGGTGGAAGAGGGGGCGGGTCCGCGCTTCTCGGCTCAGAGCAATCCGAAACGGATATCATTGATTGCGTTGATTTCCCCGGAATCGACCGCCCCCGTTGCTTTCTAACCAGTTCTGCTTGGTTTATGATGGCCCACTTCGCCGGCGCTGCCGTGTTGGTAGAGCGATGCACCGAGTGCCTCCACGACGGGTTCGAGGAGCTCTACGACGCCCCCATCGTCGACTGGGTCGGCGAGCGCTGGCACGGACGCGCGCAGAAAGACTCCGACGACGACGGCGAAGGCGACTGGGTGTCCGACTCGGAGACCGCGCCCGCCACCGACGCTGACATAACGGAACAGCTTGGGCCCGAGCAGACGCGACCCCGCCCGCTTCCCGCCCCGGTTGCGTTCGGACTCGCGGAGGAGGAGCGGGCTGCAGCGGGGTGGGAAAGGACCCGCCAACACATTTATGATGTTGAGTATGTCTGGGAAGGCTCCGCTCGGCCCGGGCGGCCCTGCGCGGGCGACCAAGGGGGCAGTCGCCGTGGCCGCAGCTCGGCGGCCCATCGCGCAGCAGGCCTTCCAGGTAAAGCTGGGAACTGCAGCCCGGGCACGGGCGGTCCTGACCGTGGCCGCAGCCCCTCTCGCGGTGCCAGTCACCCTAAGGGCAGAGGCTACGCCTAGTGAGCTAGCTCAGCCCATGCGCGGCGCGAGCTCCAGCGATGCAGGCTGGGGGAAGCGGCGTGCTTCCTCTGGCACGGGGCGCGCGTCTTTCTCGCGCGACAACCAGGGCCCGCGCGCGGAGATCGACGGATCCGAAGTGAGCTATTTCTTCGAGCAGATCTACGCTGAGGCACATGTTCGACACTGGTAGTCTTGAGAGCATTGCGTTATTCGTGATGTAAAAAGGGACCGCGCCATCGACGCGTCAGAACGTCGCGGCAGGGGCGGTGGCGACCGGCGGGCGTGCGAGCGAGACCTGTCTTAGAAACGCAAGGACTACCGCATATGTCTTTGCCCAGCTCGCAGTCGGCTTCGTGGTGGCTGCCCGAGTGGCCGCCCATCTCGCTGCCCTCATCATGGCAAGGCGCCTTGGGTTCCCGTTCGCTGTGATGGCATAGGGGGAAGGGCGGCCGCGCCCAAAAAGGATGATATCCCATGGGCCGACGCGGGAGCTCAATAATTGAAAGAAACGCGTCGCATCCGTGAGATCTACGACGCGGACTTGCGGCGCCGACGCGAGGGGGGCGGTCTCGCTGACGACAGTGGCGACAGCGCCCCCAGTGGTCAGATAATTCGTATTTCCAGGGCCGAGGCCCCAGGGGCCCCTGCGCCCCCTCCAGCGTCGACCCGAACGGCAGACGAGAAGATGGGGCGGGAGAAGCAGTGCGAGCGGTACTTCTGCGCCAATTTCGCCAGCCGAACCGCCGGGCGGACGCGCCCGGGGCGGTGGCGACCCCGGCGAGGTAACGGGGGCCCAGGGCAACGCCGCCCCCGAGAAGAAGCTGCGTCCGGACCGACCGTGTGGATCCATAGGAATTCCCCGATGTCGGGGAGGGCAAGAACAAGGATAAAGACGTGGGCAAGCACGGCCATGCTGAACGCGAAAGCAGTTGTAACAAGACAGATGAAAGCCCCCAAGGCAGCTTGACGCCCGTGCCTGATTAGCCGTCTACGCAAGGGTCCGCTGAGTCGCAGGCGGGCCCGACTTTTTCGAGGCACCTGGACGCCGAAACTAGTTGTCGTGGGCCCGGGGGGTTCGTGCTCGGCCACGGGCGGGAATAAGTCGAGCCCTGGCGCACTTTCTGATGCTGCATCAATAGGGAAACTGAAGGCGACGAAGGACCTGCCTCCAATGGCCGCAGAAGGACAGAGCCAGGGCGCTGGCAAATGGCCACAACCAATACCCGCTGGCAAACAGCCGCAGCCCAGGCCAGAAGGCCTCCAGGTGGAGTCTTTCCGGTCCGGAGGAAAGAAAAAGGCAGTGGGGCTAGTCGGCGCCGCGGAGGCAAAGTCCAGCGTGGGCCACCTGCTATGGCGTCTGCGGGGTCGTCGGCCGCGGGCTCGTCGTCTGCCCGGCCGCCGCCGACCGCGCTACTTGCGCCGGGGTCAAAGGCTATTATGCCCTCTAGGCAGGGCGGCGCCGACATCCCAGCCGGGGCGGGCGCGCCCGTGGAATTTCCTAGCCAAGAAAGGGCGGGCGCGCCCGACGAGAATAATGGCCCTGTCCTATACGTGCTATGCCGACGCAGCCCGCCGCCGAATCGTCGCAAGACGGATTGCGTAGAAAGCTTTGCAGCGCGCAGCCCCTGAGCCCCCAGGGGGAGAAGACGAGGCTAGACGCCTGTATTCGAAGGATCAATGGTAGACTATTGTTTAGCGCAGCAAGGAGAAATGATTGCTATGTCTGCGTGGTCTCACAATTGCGGACGCAAGCAATTTCTTAGCAAGACCGATGATGGGCGATTCCTGAAGTCGCGCTGGCCCTAGGGCCCCCTCGATGGATGGGCGGTTGCGAAGGGTGCCCCGGCTAGCGATTGGGGCGGTCATCGCTGCGGCGCAGTCGCCAAGTGGATGCGCGGCCAACCATCCAAATCTATAATATGGTTGTAGACATCGCTAACGTGACGGACCCGTCGGGCATTTGGAAAGCGCGCCTCCAGTTACGAAGCGCACGTGCGATGGCGGGGATGTCGCAGCACTGCGGATCAGAGCCACGAGTGGGCACTTGCTTCCTGGCATATTATGCCCGGGATCGGCGCGCGAACCGATGGCAGCTGTGAGCGGCGGAATTCCAGCTGATAATGCCCCCCAGTTGTTCATGCGCGGAACAATGTGGAAGTATTCGCCCAGCGTCCTTGAAGCTGGATTTTCCTGTCGTGCAGAGCACGGTCGGCAGTTTGCGCGCGGATGCCCATGCCTGCCGGGGGGCGCCAGGACCCGGTGAGGCCCCAGGCCCGACACCGACCTATACATACTCATATCTATCCCGCGCCTGTTGCAAGAGTGGGGCAAAAGCGAGGCGTTCTGTCACCGATATTGTCTTGGCGGACGGTCTCAGCGGCATCAGTCCAACCAAGTACTTCGTGCAACTTGCGCCGAAGCCCGAAGATGAGTTTATATATATATATATATATATATATTGTGCACAATCCACAGTACTTTCATGACGAATGACATGCGCTACGGGATTGGCCGATAACCATTGGTGATATCGAACTGCAGGACAGCTGCTCCGAGCCAGAAGCGCCACTTGGTTTTGGGGTGGCCGCGCCCATGGGGTATCTTGGCACAGGTGCACGCGTCCCTTCATTCGGCGCTGGGGTGGCCGCGCCCAGGAGGGATCTCGACCCCGGAGATTCTTCGCCGGAGCTCAGAGAAACCAGTGGCCTGCTGATGGACGCGGGGACACCTGCTGACGCAGCCGCGCCGCTTTATGCCGGGCCACCGGCAGCCTTGCCAAGCAATGCAGGTTCATCTTCATCGATGATGCCGCCGTCCAAAGTCGTCTCTACTCTCGATCCGTGGGCAGTTGCCCTGCGTCATGTGCCAGCGGGGCCCCTCGCGAGTTTCGGACCAGCAAGGCCGTTGTCGAACGCTGGCTCTACTAGGCTCGAGCCCATGGCATTCGGTCAGCCGAGATCGGAGCCGAGCCTAGCGCCCAATTGACCACGCGAAGCATCGACGAGCAATGGGGACCTTGTGCAGCGCATGGCCACTGTGCGCCAACATCCAGACCTGGCAGCCGCTATCAGGGCATCAACGCCGTGTCGCCATCCACGCCAAGGCCAGGCCGTCGGCAGTCCAGCAAGCTCGCCGACAGTAGCCCCAACAACCCACCAGCTTGGACTCAGGCAGTCAGCACGTCAGCAGCAGAGATGCAGCACCACACCAGACAGCCATGTCTGAGATGAGGCTGCTCGGAGTGGGTGTGGCAGACCAGAACAACTGGACGCTTCCCTGAGAATGGCACCCAGATGCGAGCCAATCGGCAGACCATCCAGATAGGCTGCCATTTCTTCCAGCTCACCCAACGTACCTTCCATTCCACGGGCCAGCTACAGCACATATGGACCAGCCTCTATTTCCCGAGCATTATGCAGAGATCAATGGAGCACCAATGGTGGGCCAATTGGCCTTGAACCAAGTGGCGCGCGACATGGCGGATGACTTCCATCGCTTGCAAGCGGTGCGTGTCCCAGGTTCAGGGACGTATCCGCGCGTGATTTGTCGCCCTTCGCCTGCAGACGCAGGCGCGATAGCCTAGCCATCAGCGCTTGAGGTCAACCATCCTGTAAGCGCCGCGCCAACGCATGTGCGCGACATCCACGCGATGATGCAAGCAAACGTGCCAGCAGCCCAAGAGGCCCGACGGGCCGCGCGTGACCGAAATGGAAGCCCAGCGCGGACACGCGCAGACCACGAGGTCTAGTCCAACGTCCAGGGAAGGACCGCCGCCGTCTCCTTTCGTGGCGGATGAGTGCGCTGCAGCGGCAAGGACGGACACGCCCCAGCTCAGACGTACCTGTGGTGTCGGATACACCCTTCACGCAGTGCGCCGTTTGTCTTCAGTCCTTCGCGCTGCGCGATAAGATGTGGAGGGTAGAATGCGGTCGCCAATGCCATGCCACATGCTGGGGCCGCAACGGTCGGGTGCACGTGTCAAGAGGACGGGCAGGGGCCGATGTAGAGTCTCCACGTGTTATCTGCAGGGGGCCGGGTATCATTTTGGTGGAATATCCATATGCGGACATGTCGAGGCATCGAGCTCAGCGGCCGGGGCCATCAAGCATGCTCAAGAGATATCCGACCTGCGCTGGAGGCTGGATGAAGTCTTGGTGTCGATTTCTCCGACGAGCTCGGCCGCGACCCATATGATGCCGGCAGCGCCCCCAGCAATGGCATTTCCGATCCCGCTTCTACAGGGCGCGGGGGCACCTGCAGCCACCTGCAGCCCATGCAACGAACCCGCGCTTGACCGCCTAGAACAGCAACAACAACAGGCGGGTCAAGACGTCGCCGCAGCCCTCGCTCGGCCACGAGCAGAAGAGTGAACTCCCAATCGAACAATGTGGTCTTGGAACAGGCAATGGCTGCAGAAAGGGGGATGCGTGAACAACCCGCGGCGTTCATGCTGCAGGGCGGCGAAGTCCGCGCCACGGGTGCAGAAACGGACGCACTGCCCGAACCGACTAACACCACATGGCGCGCTGATTGGGCAGTTGAACGCGAGCTTGCCACTGTGGAAGTAGAGGGCGCCTATGCTGGCAACTGGGATCCTCTGACAAAGCCTGGCGAGGAACCAGTTCGTCGTCCACCAGTGGAGGCTCAGAAGGCAGATGGGCGCGGAAACTTATGCCATGTCGACCCCAGCTTGCATCCAGCATGTGTGTTCAGCAGGTAGACTCAAAACGTGGATCCGTGGTAAACTGAGTATGCTGGTGGACATTGGTTCGGGTGTCAATGTCATTGGTATTGACGCGGCACGAGAGTTCGACGACCACTCCCGCCAGCATGGGCACATGCCGAAAGTCATGAACCTTGAAACGCTGCTATGCGCCAACGGGGTTGGCAGTGGAGCAGCCATTAGCCGGGCCTGGGGAACTTTCAGTCTTTCGCGTAATTACCAACATCCTGACGAGCCACCGACAGCAAAGGTAAACGAATTTGTTGTTTACGTAGCAGAAGGATGCGGCTCAGACTTGCCCGCCATCCATGGCCTTGCCTCCGCGCAATCAAAGAGGGCGGTTCTGATCCTGGAGGAGGGCAAGGGGCGCATTATCTTTTCAGGCCCGCACGCATATGAGGTGCATCCTGGCAAGGGTGCGCAAGTTCTGATATGGGAAAAGACGCCCTCGGGACACCTGGCCATTGCATGCCCAAATTGCAGGTGGGCCCCTCCCGGAACAGAGGGCGAGTCAGCAGCTGAGACTTCCACGCATCTTAGTGCAGGGAGCTCATCCCAGCACGAGACAACGGCCGACCGTGGACAAGCATCTCAGGCATGCCAGGACGCATGCGAGTATATCCACGAAGCGTTGAGTCGTTTCATGGATCAGGCTGTGGATGTCACTCTTGCTATGACGGTCAGCTCGAGAATGGGCCACTGGTATCGAAATGCTCGCCGAGTGGACCGCTAAGAGATGACCGGGATGCTGCTGGCAGGCGCCCGCCTCGAGGTGATAGAAGCAGCTGGCAAGTGGGATCCAGACCCACTGGCGAAACTCCTCCATCCACACTAGGAGCAGGCGAGGGATTGGCTCGCAGGTAGCCCCGCTGTATCAAGGGCGGCCACGCCCAGAGAAGATTGGGGCGCCATCCCGATTGGAGGACAGGCCGCAGGTCTTCCACATCGGAGACCCTAGCTCGTTGTCTCACAACACCGCCCAGCAGTGCACCATCAAGGGAACGACGTGCTCGTGCGACGAGACGCCAGGTATCCTACCCCACATAGATGCCCCCCGCTGACGGGGGCAAGCGGGCCCTCTGGCCAAGCCTGCTTGCCGCCCCGAGATAATGACATCGATGGGGGCACAATATCTCAGAGGAATATCCTCCGGAGACTACGCGCTGCTCTGGGTGGCCGCGCCCGCTGACTGGCATGGTAGGTTGGCAAACAAACGGGCTGGTCCACGCTGAGAGAGAACGCGTGATTTTCTGACCAAAGCACATGCTCTCATGATGCGCATTGTCTTGGTAGGACCGCCCAGATACTTCTGGTAGTTAGCTCCAGTACAGAGTAATCCGGATGCACCTATGCCATATCGACATACAGTTTGATCGTGGCATCAAGTGGCCCAGTGGCTTCTGTGCGCAGTATTATACGTCGTGCACGAAAAAACGACAACACAATGGTGATATAAGTATATGAATACTCAGGAACATTTATTGGACTGGCACGGGCGCGACCAGCAACGTGCCGAATGGCAAAACAAATCGCTGACATTCCTGACGTCTCAACTTGTGGACCAACCCTGTAAAGACACAAACAAGGACAAAACGCTAACTACGAGTGTTCACTCGCACCGGTACGAGCGTGAATAACATATGTTCCAGTCCAGCGACAGCGGGCCCTGTCGGGGCGACGCAGTGCGCCCGGTCACGTTGTCTTCGTCAGGATGAAGGTGATTGAATATATCGAATTCAAGGACCACTCGACTGGTTTCAATTGGAAGACATATTTTCCAACGAGGTTCGCAATCTATGTGCGAGACTGCATTTGCAAGTAGCTCCCCCGGCTTTGCTCGGGCACGGGCGTGCGCCACCAAGGCGCCAGGAACGAGTTGCGTTCATCGAAGATGATCGATCTCCTCCCCTCTCGATTGGGCTTGACGACGGAGACCTACCCGGGGGCCAATTCGAAATTCCACATTTCCATTCTCTGGTGGACACGCAATTCGTACAAGCAGCATTGCCAACTGATGCCCTGAAAAAGCAAGAAGAGAAGCAAAACGCTGATAAGGAAGCCGGCATCAAACCAAAAGAGATACCCAAACGCGTTGCATATCGCAACGACGACTGTAGTGACGACCTCAAAGGCCCAGGCGATGCCACATTGCTCTCCGCCTTCCTGATAGAAGAGCCGGAGTCAGAGGATGACGACAGCCTCTTCTTAGCACGTCCAAGTGGCATTGCGGGCGCGCGCGCGCTGACCGCTTCGGGGGGGGGGGGAATTGCGCTGATGTTTTGGGGCTGCCCAGAGGCGCTGGCGGCATATCGCAATTCGCTTTCGCAAGAAAGCTTACTTCTGGTGGTGATCTAAGCAGGCGTGCTCGACTTGGGAAATCCACGAGTGCAGATGGTTGTGGGGCATTATCTGCGCGCGTGCTCTGTCGCGATAGTCACGCTGCGACCCAGCTGCAGCGCCGCGGGGTCGCCTTCGCATTTGACAAGATGCCCGCGGCACTTGGCGCAGCCGCCGCGGGGGGGGCCTTCCCGGCGTCGTCTTCTGTAGCAAGGTAGCCGTCATGCGGGGCGGCTTCCAACAGATGTCCCTCAGGGAGCAGCCGGTTGGCACCTGGGTGGGCGAGAGTGCTCCCTGGGCGACGCTAGTCACGCGCGAGGCCGCTTGCGCTGGTACTAGACCAGTGCTCGATCGGGCTACATGATTCACGCGGCACTCTGATCGAGAAACCAACAAACATGATGGTTAATCACCGTGCCATTCTCGAGCCCTTCGAAAACAATACATGCTCTGGCAATCGCGAACACGCCCAGACGTGCAACCGAGAACTGGCGCGCGTGGCCCAGTGAACTCCGAAGATGCAATCGCTGATCGTAGACTCAGTGCAGATTGCAAACTCCTTTTGCCGACAGGCAATGCGCGAACACTTCTGTGGCCAGCAGTGCTGGCTTCGATCTCGATGATCCCGCGATGCCAAGGGGAGAGAAGGGATCCATCAATCGACCGCTATTTAGAGGACTTGGTTGCCCAGCTTGTATCGACCACTCACGTGAACTCGCCGCGTCACAACCGAAATCCGCGTCGATCACGTTGGTGCGACAAGGAACCCTGTCACTGGGCATGTCCAAATTGCAAACAAGGGGTATGGCAGAGACAAGCGGGGCCGCCCGCTGACGCCAGGCAAGTGCAGGTTCGCCCCACCGTGGCAGCTGCCAGACGACCGCGGACATGTTCCACTGGCTGCGCCAGCGCCGGCGGACGGGGCACCTGCTCTTGCCGCTGCTGCGCCAGCAGCGGCACCCGACGACCTCTGCGATTTGTCGCTGGCACCAGCAGAGATACCGCCAGCTCGAAAGAGACCCTGGGAAGTCCCCAAGGCCCAACTGTGGGCGCCGGCTGCTACGACGTGACAAGAGGCGCACGCAGTAGGTCTGGGGCTGGCAGCCGTTCCGACCTCCCGTGCGCCGCAGGACGACGCGTACGAGAGGAGAGCGGCGTGGAGCAGTTTCTCCCCCCCCGCCAGCGGAACCACGGCCGCGTGCAAGGTTGCCTGATTGGTCAAGATTTTGACATTCAGATAAGCCTCCAAAACTTACAGAGTTGCGATCCGACCACCGTGCGGAAAAAACTGCGACAGCTCCATTTACCCTGGTATCACGTTTCTGAACTAGAGATGCGTCCGGCTTTGTCGCGCGTGAGAATTGATGCTGCACGGTTTTTCATAATAGAAGGCGTAGTGGGTTGATGCCGTGGGGGCAACGCCTGGAAAAATCAGGCAATGCAGTTAAGCATGGAAGCAGTCTACCTGGCAAACTCAACGAGGAAGTCGGGTGTGATTAGATATTTTTCAAGCAACGCTTTGTGTTTCACATGGTCGACAGATGCATTCATTGGGCTGCAGGCCGAAAGTTTGCCGGCAGGACGATGCATGCGACATTGGGCGCCTATCGTGAATGCTGGCTGCAGCAAGGTCCAGCCACAGTGTTGTGTTCCGACGGTGAAGGTGCTCTGAACAATGGAACTGCTGAGTGTGTCTCGAAGGCTAACGGCACAGAGCTTCGCATTCGTTCCCGAGGCCAGCGTGTCACCGCTGTTGAAGTGCGCAACGGCATTCTGAGGTGCACCTTGCATGCAATAGAAGTATATACATATATATATATATAAATATATTTGCATATATATATATATATATCAACATTCCACGCGCTTACTGCGTGAAGGCCTATTTGTCTGCAGTGCTTTTGTGTTCTCGCACGGGGTATCTCCATGCCGCGCGCGGAGGACAACCGGCCTGCCCACCAGACCTACCGGTGCTGGAATACCAATAGAGGGCGGAAGTTTCCGACAACAGTCGAAAGCCAACGAACCAGATAAATAGCATTGAGGCCACCGTGCAAGCCACTGCAGTAGCCAAAAACCATGAGAGCCTCACGCACAAAGACGACAGCAGCCGGGCGCCACAATTATCGGCCAGGGGGTCTCGTGGACTACCACCGTCCGACCACTGCCAAGGACGATTGGGCCAGATGGAATGGACAATGTCTCATCGCTCCTGACTGCCTTGGTCGTGGTCGGGCAGTAGTTCAGGTCGGCGGTCGGGAAGTTTTGGTGCAATGTCCAGACTTGCGGCGCACATTTTATATTGAAGTATTGATGGTCCGCGAGATCGGCTCGGATACTACGGCAATGCGGACAGTGCTGTTCTTCATCGCGAGCATGCCTTCGGGGGAGCTGCTATGGTCTTTGGCTACCTGCCGACCATGCAAGGATACTTGCGGATGACTGCAGCGAGCCGGCATTCGCCCGAAGTGCACTTAGCCATGCAGTTCCTCGTCGGGAATTACTTTCGGATTGAAAAGGTTGCAGCTCTGCGTTTGGCTAAAAGCATCCACGGGCTGCCGGCAGCGTCCTGCGCTGATAGCTGTGCCCTGGCATTCCATGGCAACGACGTTGCATCGGTGTTTCATTGCGACGAGGCAGAAGGTACCGCTCACATTATTTACGACGTCGTTTGCACTGCAAGTGCACGAATCATTCAGCGCTGAAAGTCGTCAACACCTCCAGCAGGCTTTTGGGGTCTTTCCGCGTTCGAGGACCTGGCGGGCGCGCCAGCGTCGGGCGGCCGCGCCCAAGAGGAGGGCGGACCTCCAGCACCGACCGCACTTGACGGCGGCCCACGGACTATCGCTGAAGAGTCAGAAACGGATTTGGAAGGAAACATCACGGGCGCGTGGTATGTAGAGCTCCAAGAGGAATCGGCACTTCTTGAGACCCCCTTATGGGAGTCCCAGTGCTCCGTGCCCACTGAAATTGTTACCGACAACCTCGTGCTCGTGGCTGTGGCCAGCGAAGAGGGAGGACACTTGCGAGAAATAGGTTATGCTCGGGACCGCGACTTTCCTGGTACCTTGGACCGCCGAATGCGACGAGACTTGCGCTCTCGATTCGGTCGACCACGGACAGTATGTCGAGTTTTGATTTGCTGTTGACACGGCCAAGGTCGTTCTATCGGAGCATCCGTGCGAGTCGCTGCCCAGCGACCATGTAACCGCAATGCGTGTATATGTCTGAGTCGCAGCTAGGAGCTGTGGTTGTCAGAGAAGACGACCTCCTGACAAAAGCAGTATAATACAAGCCAAAATCATCAAACTATGGTGTGATAACAAATGGTTCAATATGCAGGACATCGAGACTGCTTCCAATATCATGACTACTAGATACGTGTAAAAGTGGAAGTTTGTCAAAAACGACAAAGGCGAAACGAGGCGACCGATGCAACTGCGCCTTGATGATCGTGGTTTTATGCGTATCGAAGCATTCGACGTATATGCCTTCTCAGGCGCAGCTCGTCGAGCAAGCCGCAGATTGCTCGCCGGCGCGGCCGTGTGCAAGAAACAGCGGGTCATGGCATCCGTGGACATCGATCAGGCTTCCTTGAAGGGTCTGACCTACCGTGAGTTGGCAGATGCCGCCAGAGAGAAAGGGGGCATGGTTTGCTTTGCTCTTCCACCCGGCCCAGCCTCGGTGCTGCGCGCATTGCCCAGTTTCCCGCCGCATGACGATTCGCAGCATTGCCTTCAGTCCCTGAAGCCAGGCGCAGGCACCAGAGACGCCTCAGGGCATTCTCGCTGAAGCCCAGAACCTTCACGCGAGTATTCGGGCTACAACCTACGTCGTATGATGAAGAAGCACGCTGGTGGCATGAACGTGGCAGGGGCGGAGGACAATCTTGACAAGTGCGTCGCATGTATAGAAGGTGCGCGCGGCGCATGTGAACTGAACAAAAGCATTGTTACACCAATTGCGCCGCGCGGTGCGCTGAGACCGAGGACGACCGCGTCCAGCTAGATCAGGATGAACGCGCCTAGTGCAGCGCCCAGAACTTATGGGCTCTGTAGCGGAAGGAGAAGCAACGAAGACCGTGTCCGACATGTTCATCAGATTACATGGCGCATTGGCGCATGCATTAATCACGCAAGTGTGGTTGATCGTATGCGTGGTATCCGTGCACCGTGTGCAGGAACCCACGCACCTCCAAGTACGAAGACTTAACGCTTTCACGCGCGAGCTTCCGCGAGGTCCAAAGATAAGAATACATCAACCTATGACTCCGAGGGGAGAAGTGGGCCATCGCAGTTACTCAGGATACGGTTGCCTAAATGTGGCCGAATACGACGAAATAAAGCGTGTGGCCCCACAGGGGCCAACCATCTACTGCGCGGATACCTGCCCAATGACAGGGCAGTAGTACGTCACATCGATGCATGCTGCAAGTCGCGCCGCTTGCAGGTGCGCTCCAGCTACTCAGCTGCAACATTGGCAGCCGCTCATAATTTTGAGGGCTGCTACCCTACCGTAGTTGCGCTACCAGAGCCTCGAGCTGGACCCCTAACGCCCACTCAGCTGAATCTTTGTCAAATACGGAAAAAGCCGACCGGATGTACCCTGCTGGGGCGCATCAGCTGGATATGACAAATGGTGGACCGATGTGTAGATCATAGCGTAGAATGGTGTGATGCACGAGATATGACCGATGCCGGCCTTGCCAAGGGGTGCATCGATCGCGCGTTACTGCTGCAAGTGATGGAAGGCAATCGGCCCTTCAAGTATGAGGCGTAGAAGTACGTGCCCCAGCGAGGCAAGAGAGACGCAGCGCCATCACGGGGGCGTCCTGTTCAGGTCCAGCGGATACCAAGGAGGGCGACTATTCAAACCCAGACAAGTACTTATCCTTGCCCGGGCACGGGCACGTCTACTTACAATGTGGTTACCCTCGCCCGGCCACGGGCGTGGACGCATAGCTTCGCAGCTGCCATGAGTGCCCGGACACGGGCACTATTCTCTCTTGGTGATAGAGGTGTTCTGACCGCTTGGTCATGTCCCCTCGCGCGCTGCGCGCTTTGACGTCCTGCCCGCTGGCTGGGCGTCCCACCTTTACTGTCTGTGGGTACTCATGTGGTTTAGCCAGTGACTGCCCATGATCGTCTGTGTCTGGTCGTGGCGATTCGCCGTGACCGGCCCTGGTGCTCTGCGCTGCTCTTCCTGTGCATTCGATTTGTATGCTGTTAGGGATATTGAACAACAGCCTCTCCGTCTTCCTTCTTTCCTTGGCCTGATGAAGCAGGGCTTGGATCTAGCGTTCGGCCCCTCCCCTCCCGACTTTACACGAGGCTGAAGGAGTGGTTGTATTGCGAAACTTATATCCGACGCTGTCTCGGCTCAATAATGCGCAGTCTTTTATGCTAGGTGCGCTGCCCTGTGTACCTCTACTTGCGGCTCATAGCAACGGACAAATGCCGCGTCCTTCTACGAGCCATCTCCCGATCCCGTGGGTTCTCTCTTACATCTCGTCTTGCATTCCATCGAGGGATGAGTTGTGGGGTACCTCCATACGTCGCCGACGTTCTCCGAGGAGTCGGGCTCTCAGCTCATTACATCGTGGTCAAACCCTGCGATTTTATGTTCATTTACAAGAGGCTCCTGGGAGGCCTCTCGACCCCGAGAATCGCATGATACGTCTCGCGCCTACATCCTGCGTTGCCCTCCCGGAGAGGTTTCAAGAGGCCCCAAACTCCATGTCCATCTCAGGGCTTCAAGAGGCCCACGAGAAACATGCCGCGAGACCCCGAGAAACACCCAAGGCGCCCCCAACCCCTGTTTCTGAGGCTGTCGGTGGAGCTCCCTGTGGGGTACGATCCCTGTGAGGAGATTGTCAACCTACGCGGAGGGGACGTGACGTTTTGCGACTCCTCCCAGATGCCCCCAGACTGTCAAAGACGCGCCAATCGGCCCCAATATGCCCTTCCATAGGCCTCCAAGAGTCCCCCTCGAGGGCCCCAGGAAACAACAACTCCGAATTCCATCGGGCAACTGGTGTTTTCAGCAGATTCGCTTTTCCAGTCGTGACAGCCTCGGCGAGGGTCCAAGAGGCGCCCCAGGAGGATCCAAAACCGCTTACGAGGCCTCAAACGCGGCCCACGCAGAGGTCCGCAAAACGGTCCACATGACCTCAAAGAGGGCCGCAAGAGTGAGCCAGGACGGGTCCGTCGCCATTCCGGTTCAAGCCTTTTTGTTTCAATTCGGATTCTAGGTTAGCTTTGCCAGGCAACTTCTGGCCTCGGCGGCGGCTTGTGAGGGTAACCATGTCGAAGAAAACCGCTGTTGGCATCGACTTGGGCACCACGTACTCTTGCGTCGGAGTGTGGAAGAACGACGGTGTCGAGATCATCGCCAACGATCAGGGCAATCGTACGACGCCGTCTTACGTGGCTTTCACCGACACCGAGCGCCTGATCGGTGATGCGGCCAAGAACCAGGTGGCCCGCAACCCAGAAAACACCGTTTTCGATGCGAAGCGGTTGATCGGTCGAAAATTCGCCGACCCCATCGTGCAGGCCGACATTAAGTTGTGGCCGTTCAAGGTCGAGGCAGGAACGGGCGACAAACCCATGATCGTCGTGACATCACAGGGCGAGGAGAAAAAGTTTCACCCTGAGGAGATCTCTTCGATGATTCTGCTCAAGATGAAGGAGACTGCCGAGGCTTACTTGGGGGCCAAGTGTAACGATGCTGTTGTGACTGTCCCAGCCTACTTCAATGACTCCCAGCGCCAGGCCACCAAGGATGCAGGGACGATCTCCGGCATGAACGTTCTTCGAATTATCAACGAGCCCACCGCGGCGGCGATCGCTTACGGCCTCGACAAGAAGGGCAGTGGCGAGAAGAACATCCTCATCTACGACATGGGCGGGGGCACCTTCGATGTCTCTCTGCTGACGATCGAGGACGGCATCTTCGAGGTGAAGGCCACCGCTGGGGACACACATCTGGGAGGCGAGGACTTCGACAACCGCATCGTGGACTTCTGCATGCAAGACTTCAAACGCAAGAATCGAGGCAAGGACCTCGCGGGCAACCAGCGCGCCATTCGCCGCCTGCGGACACAGTGCGAGCGCGCCAAGAGGACCCTTTCCTCCTCCACGCAGGCCACGATCGAGATTGACTCACTCATGGATGGTATCGACTTCTCCTGCTCGCTGTCGCGCGCCCGGTTTGAGGAGCTCAATATGGATTATTTCCGCAATTCGATGGGCCCCGTCGAGAAGTGCCTGCGTGACAGCGGCATCGACAAGCGGAACGTGCACGAGGTCGTTCTGGTTGGTGGTTCCACGCGCATTCCGAAGGTGCAGGCCATGATCCAGGAGTTCTTCAACGGCAAGGAGCCCAACAAGTCTATCAATCCGGACGAGGCCGTGGCCTTTGGCGCCGCGGTGCAGGCCGCCATCCTCACCGGCGAGGGGTCCTCGCAAGTGCAGGATCTGCTGTTGCTCGATGTGACGCCCCTGTCGATGGGCCTGGAGACCGCGGGCGGCGTGATGACCAAGCTGATCGAGCGGAACACCACGATTCCTACCAAGAAGGGGCAAACTTTCACCACCTATGCCGATAACCAGCCGGGAGTACTCATCCAGGTGTTCGAGGGCGAGCGCGCCATGACCAAGGACAACAACTTGTTGGGGAAGTTCCACCTCGACGGCATCCCGCCTGCCCCGCGCGGCGTGCCGCAGATCGAGGTGACGTTCGACATCGACGCGAACGGCATCCTCAACGTGTCCGCACAGGACAAGTCCACCGGTAAGTCCAACCAGATCACCATCACCAACGAGAAGGGGCGGCTGTCCCAGGCGGAGATCGACCGGATGGTGCAGGAGGCGGAGAAGTACCGCGCCGAGGACGAGACCAACAAGGCAAAGATCGAGGCGAAGAACGGCCTCGAGAACTACTGCTTCACCATGCGGAACACCCTGCAGGAGGAGAAGCTCAAAGACAAGTTCGAGGGTGGAGACAAGGAGAAGATCGAGAAGGCGGTGCAGGATGCCCTTGACTGGCTGGATAAGAACCAGCTGGCCGAGAAGGATGAGTTTGAGGCCAAGCAGAAGGAGCTGGAGGGCATCGTCAACCCCATCATGATGAAGGTGTACCAGGCCGCCGGCGGTGGTGGCATGCCAGAGGGCGGCATGCCGGGCGGCGGGGCTGCCCCTGGCGGCGGCGCGGGGCCCACCGTGGAGGAGGTGGACTAAGCCCGAGGCGATGACCGCCGCCTTGGCCTTTGACTCGGAGTGCCCACACGGGCTTCCGAGCTGCCTAGCATAGCTGGGGTGCGCCGTGCACCTTTTTGGCCCTGCCCGGCGCGCTCGGCTGATGAGACGAGCAGCTTGTATCCCGCCTTGGCCACAGATGCTGGCCGGTCCCCAGCTGCCAGTCGGCCTCCCGACTGGCCAGCGGGGTTCTGCGCGTGCGCGCGGGGCCGCGGGCCACAGACTCATAGACTTCGCTGCAGCACTGAGTGCTGCCAAGGCGATCGAACAAAAACAAAGAGAAAGGAGGAGGGTGCCAGAACGGGTCGTGGGGCACTATCTTGGGAAGTGCGGCTCCCCGCGTACCCCGCCCAACCCCCAGAAGCGTATGAGACGTCTCGCGCCAACATCCTGCATTGCGTTCCCAGAGAGGCTTCAAGACGCCCCCAACTCAAGATCCATCTCAAGGCTTCAAAAGGCCCATGGGAAACACGCCGCGAGGCCCCGAGAGGCACCCAAGACGCCTCCAACGCATGATGCGGCGGGATGCGAACCTTGGCTCTGAGGCTGTCGGTGGAGCTCCCTGTGGGGTACGATCCCTGTGAGGAGATTGTCAACCTACGCGGAGGGGACGTGACGTTGTGCGACTCCTCCCAGATGCCCCCAGACTGCCTGAAGACGCGCAAAGAGAGCCCCAATATGTCCCTCAAGAGGCCTCCAAGAGTCCCCCTCGAGGGCCCCAGGAGGCAACAATCACCCGAATTCCATCGGACAAGCGTTTTCAGCAGATTCGCTTTTCCAGTCTTGACAGCCTTGGCGACGGTCCAAGAGGCGCCCCAGGAGGTTCCAAGACCGCTTACGAGGCCTCAAACGCGGCCCAAACAGAGGACCCCAAGACGGTCCACATGAGCTCCACGAGGGCCTCAAGAGTGTGCCAAAACGGGTCCGTCGCCAAGACGGTCCACATGAGCTCCAAGAGGGCCTCAAGAGTGTGCCAAGACGGGTCCGTCGCCATTTCGGCTCAAGCCATTTTGTCTCAGTACGGACTCCAGGTTAGCTTTGCCAGGCAGCTTCTGGCCTCGGTGGCGGCGGTTGGTGAGGGTAGCCATGTCGAAAAAGACCGCTGTTGGCATCGACTTGGGCACCACTTACTCTTGCGTCGGAGTGTGGAAGAACGACGGTGTCGAGATCATCGCCAACGATCAGGGCAATCGTACGACACCGTCCTACGTGGCGTTCACCGACACCGAGCGCCTGATCGGTGATGCGGCCAAGAACCAGGTGGCCCGCAACCCAGAAAACACCGTCTTCGATGCGAAGCGGTTGATCGGTCGCAAGTTCGCAGATCCCATCGTGCAGGCCGACATTAAGTTGTGGCCGTTCAAGGTCGAGGCAGGAACTGGCGACAAACCCATGATCGTCGTGACATCACAGGGCGAGGAGAAAAAGTTCCACCCTGAGGAGATCTCTTCGATGATTCTGCTCAAGATGAAGGAGACTGCCGAGGCTTACTTGGGGGCCAAGTGTAACGATGCTGTTGTGACTGTTCCAGCCTACTTCAATGACTCCCAGCGCCAGGCCACCAAGGATGCAGGGACGATCTCTGGCATGAACGTTCTTCGAATTATCAACGAGCCCACCGCGGCGGCGATCGCTTACGGCCTCGACAAGAAGGGCAGTGGCGAGAAGAACATCCTCATCTACGACATGGGCGGGGGCACCTTCGACGTCTCTCTGCTGACAATCGAGGACGGCATCTTCGAGGTGAAGGCCACCGCTGGGGACACACATCTGGGTGGCGAGGACTTCGACAACCGCATCGTGGACTTCTGCATGCAAGACTTCAAGCGCAAGAATCGAGGCAAGGACCTCGCGGGCAACCAGCGCGCCATTCGCCGCCTGCGGACACAGTGCGAGCGCGCCAAGCGGACCCTTTCCTCCTCCACGCAGGCCACGATCGAGATTGACTCACTCATGGATGGTATCGACTTCTCCTGCTCGCTGTCGCGCGCCCGGTTTGAGGAGCTCAACATGGATTATTTCCGCAATTCGATGGGCCCCGTCGAGAAGTGCCTGCGTGACAGCGGCATCGACAAGCGGAACGTGCACGAGGTCGTTCTGGTTGGTGGTTCCACGCGCATTCCGAAGGTGCAGGCCATGATCCAGGAGTTCTTCAACGGCAAGGAGCCCAACAAGTCTATCAATCCGGACGAGGCCGTGGCCTTTGGCGCCGCGGTGCAGGCCGCCATCCTCACCGGTGAGGGGTCCTCGCAAGTGCAGGACCTGCTGTTGCTCGACGTGACGCCCCTGTCGATGGGCCTGGAGACCGCGGGCGGCGTGATGACCAAGCTGATCGAGCGGAACACCACGATTCCTACCAAGAAGGGGCAAACTTTCACCACCTATGCCGATAACCAGCCGGGAGTACTCATCCAGGTGTTCGAGGGCGAGCGCGCCATGACCAAGGATAACAACTTGTTGGGGAAGTTCCACCTCGACGGCATCCCGCCTGCCCCGCGCGGCGTGCCGCAGATCGAGGTGACGTTCGACATCGACGCGAACGGCATCCTCAACGTGTCCGCACAGGACAAGTCCACCGGTAAGTCCAACCAGATCACCATCACCAACGAGAAGGGGCGGCTGTCCCAGGCGGAGATCGACCGGATGGTGCAGGAGGCGGAGAAGTACCGCGCCGAGGACGAGAGCAATAAGGCAAAGATCGAGGCGAAGAACGGCCTCGAGAACTACTGCTTCACCATGCGGAACACCCTGCAGGAGGAGAAGCTCAAAGACAAGTTCGAGGGTGGAGACAAGGAGAAGATCGAGAAGGCGGTGCAGGATGCCCTTGACTGGCTGGACAAGAACCAGCTGGCCGAGAAGGATGAGTTTGAGGCCAAGCAGAAGGAGCTGGAGGGCATCGTCAACCCCATCATGATGAAGGTGTACCAGGCCGCCGGCGGTGGTGGCATGCCGGAGGGCGGCATGCCGGGCGGCGGGGCTGCCCCCGGCGGCGGCGCGGGGCCCACCGTGGAGGAGGTGGACTAAGCCCGAGGCGATGACCGCCGCCTTGGCCTTTGACTCGGAGTGCCCACACGGGCTTCCGAGCTGCCTAGCATAGCTGGGGTGCGCCGTGCACCTTTTTGGCCCTGCCCGGCGCGCTCGGCTGATGAGACGAGCAGCTTGTATCCCGCCTTGGCCACAGATGCTGGCCGGTCCCCAGCTGCCAGTCGGCCTCCCGACTGGCCAGCGGGGTTCTGCGCGTGCGCGCGGGGCCGCGGGCCACAGACTCATAGACTTCGCTGCAGCACTGAATGCTGCCAAGGCGATCGAACAAAAACAAAGAGAAAGGAGGAGGGTGCCAGAACGGGTCGTGGGGCACTATCTTGAGAAGTGCGGCTCCCCACGTACCCCCAACACCTGCCAGGAAGCCTCCGGGCCGCTTCCAAGAGCCTTCAGGAGGCTCCCCAGGGACGCCGAAAACGCCCCCGGATCCCTTGAGAGACCCCGACGAGGCCCCAAGAGGCTCCCTACATGCTTCCAAGAGGCTCTCAGGAGGCCTCCCAACCCCGATAAACGTATGAGACGTCTCGCGCCTACATTCTGCACTGCGTTCCCAGAGAGGCTTCAAGAGGCCCCCAACTCAAGATCCATTCCAGGGCTTCAAGAGGCCCACGAGAAACCCGCCGCGAGGCCTCGAGAGGCACCCAAGACGCCTCCAATTCACGGTACCGTGGGACGCCAACCTTGGCTCTGAGGCTGTCGGTGGAGCTCCCTTTGGGGTACGATCCCTGTGAGGACACAGTCAACCTACGCAGAGGGGACGTGACGTTTTGCGACTCCTCCCAGATGTCCCCAGACCGTCCCCAGACTGCCTGAAGACGCGCCAAGAGGCCCCCAAGATGTCCCTCAAGAGGCCTCCAAGAGCCCCCCTCAAAAGCCCCAGGAGGCAACAATCACTCCAATTCCATCGGACAATTTGCGTTTTCAGCATATTCGTTTTTCCAGTCTTGACAGCCTCGGCGACGGTCCAAGAGGCGCCCCAGGAGGCTCCAAGACCGTTTACGAGGCCTCAAATGCGGCCCAAGAAGCGGGCCCCAAGACGGTCCACATGCGCTCCACGAGGGCCTCAAGAGTGTGCCAAAACGGGTCCGTCGCCATTTTGGCTCAAGCCATTTTGTTTCAAAACGGATTCCAGGTTGGCTTTGCCAGGCAGCTTCTGGCCTCGGCAGCGGCTGGTGAGGGTAGCCATGTCGAAAAAAACCGCTGTTGGCATCGACTTGGGCACCACTTACTCTTGCGTCGGAGTGTGGAAGAACGACGGTGTCGAGATCATCGCCAACGATCAGGGCAATCGTACGACGCCGTCCTACGTGGCTTTCACCGACACCGAGCGCCTGATCGGTGATGCGGCCAAGAACCAGGTGGCCCGCAACCCAGAGAACACAGTTTTCGATGCAAAGCGGTTAATCGGTCGCAAATTCGCAGATCCCATCGTGCAGGCCGACATTAAGTTGTGGCCGTTCAAGGTCGAGGCAGGAACGGGCGACAAACCCATGATCGTCGTGACATCACAGGGCGAGGAGAAAAGTTTCACCCTGAGGAGATCTCTTCGATGATTCTGCTCAAGATGAAGGAGACTGCCGAGGCTTACTTGGGGGCCAAGTGTAACGATGCTGTTGTGACTGTCCCGGCCTACTTCAATGACTCCCAGCGCCAGGCCACCAAGGATGCAGGGACGATCTCTGGCATGAACGTTCTTCGAATTATCAACGAGCCTACCGCGGCGGCGATCGCTTACGGCCTCGACAAGAAGGGCAGTGGCGAGAAGAATATCCTCATCTACGACATGGGCGGGGGCACCTTCGATGTCTCTCTGCTGACGATCGAGGACGGCATCTTCGAGGTGAAGGCCACCGCTGGGGACACACATCTGGGTGGTGAGGACTTCGACAACCGCATCGTGGACTTCTGCATGCAAGACTTCAAGCGCAAGAATCGAGGCAAGGACCTCGCGGGCAACCAGCGCGCCATTCGCCGCCTGCGGACACAGTGCGAGCGCGCCAAGCGGACCCTTTCCTCCTCCACGCAGGCCACGATCGAGATTGACTCACTCATGGATGGCATCGACTTCTCCTGCTCGCTGTCGCGCGCCCGGTTTGAGGAGCTCAACATGGATTATTTCCGCAATTCGATGGGCCCCGTCGAGAAGTGCCTGCGTGACAGCGGCATCGACAAGCGGAACGTGCACGAGGTCGTTCTGGTTGGTGGTTCCACGCGCATTCCGAAGGTGCAGGCCATGATCCAGGAGTTCTTCAACGGCAAGGAGCCCAACAAGTCTATCAATCCGGACGAGGCCGTGGCCTTTGGCGCCGCGGTGCAGGCCGCCATCCTCACCGGCGAGGGGTCCTCGCAAGTGCAGGACCTGCTGTTGCTCGACGTGACGCCCCTGTCGATGGGCCTGGAGACCGCGGGCGGCGTGATGACCAAGCTGATCGAGCGGAACACCACGATTCCTACCAAGAAGGGGCAAACTTTCACCACCTATGCCGATAACCAGCCGGGAGTACTCATCCAGGTGTTCGAGGGCGAGCGCGCCATGACCAAGGACAACAACTTGTTGGGGAAGTTCCACCTCGACGGCATCCCGCCTGCCCCGCGCGGCGTGCCGCAGATCGAGGTGACGTTCGACATCGACGCGAACGGCATCCTCAACGTGTCCGCACAGGACAAATCCACCGGCAAGTCCAACCAGATCACCATCACCAACGAGAAGGGGCGGCTGTCCCAGGCGGAGATCGACCGGATGGTGCAGGAGGCTGAGAAGTATCGCGCCGAGGACGAGACCAACAAGGCAAAGATCGAGGCGAAGAACGGCCTCGAGAATTATTGCTTCACCATGCGGAACACCCTGCAGGAGGAGAAACTCAAAGACAAGTTCGAGGGTGGAGACAAGGAGAAGATCGAGAAGGCGGTGCAGGATGCCCTTGACTGGCTGGATAAGAACCAGCTGGCCGAGAAGGATGAGTTTGAGGCCAAGCAGAAGGAGCTGGAGGGCATCGTCAACCCCATCATGATGAAGGTGTACCAGGCCGCCGGCGGTGGTGGCATGCCGGAGGGCGGCATGCCGGGCGGCGGGGCTGCCCCCGGCGGCGGCGCGGGGCCCACTGTGGAGGAGGTGGACTAAGCCCGAGGCGATGATTGCCGCCTTCGCCTTTGATTCGGAGTGCCCACACGGGCTTCCGAGCTGCCTAGCTTAGCTGAGGTGCGCCGCACAGATGCTGGCCGGTCCCCAGCTGCCAGTCGGCCTCCCGACTGGCCAGCGGGGTTCTGCGCGTGCGCGCGGGGCCGCGGGCCACAGACTCATAGACTTCGCTGCAGCACTGAGTGCTGCCAAGGCGAGCAACAAAAACAAAAAGGGCGCCAAAACGGGTCGTGGGGCACTATCTTGGAAAGTGCGGCTCCCCACATACCCCGAACACCTGCCAGGAAGCCTCCGCCGCTTCCCGTGGGATTCCGAGAACGCCCCCGGATTCCTTGAGAGACCCCCAAGAGGCTCCAAGAGGCCCCCTAAATGCTTCCAAGAGGATCCCAGGAGGTTTCCCAACCCCCAGAACCGTATGCGACGTCTCGCGCCAACATCCTGCACTGCGTTCCCAGAGAGGCTTCAAGAGGCCCAAACTCAAGATCCATCTCAGGGCTTCAAAAGGCCCATGGGAAACACGCGGCGAGGCCCCGAAAGGCACCCAAGACGCCTCCAACTCATGATGCGGCGGGATACGAACCTTGGCTCTGAAGCTGTCGGTGGAGCTCCCTGTGGGGTACGATCCCTGTGAGGCGACAGTCAACATACGCAGAGAGGACGTGACGTTGTGCGACTCCTCTCTCTAGGGCCGCACGTCAAACTAAATCCCTTTGGAATGCGATCCGTGTAAAGGGTGTGCCGAAATGGGGGGAGGAACGCCGTGCGAGTTTTGTCCCTGGACCTGGAGGTGGAGCTTACGACGGGGCCCCGATCCGTGTGAGGCCCGTGCCGAAATCGGCGGGGGGACGCTTTGTGACCCCTGCCTTCTGGGCTCCCCCGCCGCCCCCTGGGCACAACGACAAATGGGTCCGCCCTTCTGGATACCCAATTTAGCCCCCCGGTGCCTGGGGCCCGTTTTCTGCCCCGAGAGCATTCCAAGAGCACCCACGATGGCTTCCATATGGCCCAAGAGACCTCCAAGACAACCCGGAGCGCCCCACGAGCTCTCCAAGATCCAAGACCGCTCAGTGTAGCCTCAAGACCGCCCAGAGTTTCTCAGAAAGCCCATGATGTTGGTGTTTTTGGTTGTGATTCTGGCAACCTTGGCCGCAACAAGCATTTCGCTAGAAACGCGAATAGACGCTCTCAGTATGACCCCGAGACAACGCCAATTCGTAATCAAACTGCGGGATTTGCCTCCCCGGGATTTATGGGAACCTAACTTTTTAAAGGTGTTGGTTCAATTCCCTGAACCGGAACTGTATCGTTCGATTGCATCAGGGGAGCGGCATCCTGGCCAGACACGCTTCGCCGCAAGACAGGGTTCCGATGGAACTGCTCAGGAGACGCTCGCAAAATGACCCCGAGACAACGCCAATGCGACAGCGATCTGCGGGATTTGTTTCTGGCTGGAGATTTATGGGAACTTTTGGTTCGTGGTGCGTTCAGTATATACCCGGTGACACCAGGGGAGCGGTATCCTGGCCAGACCACGCAAGACGAGTGTAAGGTTAGGCTTCTAGGAGGCGCGGCGTCAAGCGCCCAGGGCGGGGTGGGGAGGAGGGGGCAAGGAGGAGAGAGGAGGAAGGGAGGAGGGAGGAGGGAGGAGGGAGGGGGGAGGAGGGAGGAGGGAGGAGGAGGAGGAGGAGGAGGAGGAGGAGGAGGAGGGAGGAGGAGGAGGAGGAGGAGGAGGAGGAGGAGGAGGAGGAGGAGGAGGGAGGAGGAGGAGGAGGAGGAGGAGGAGGAGGAGGCGGAGGAGGAGAGGAGGAGGAGGAGGAGGAGAGGAGGAGGAGGAGGAGGAGGAGGAGGAGGAGGAGGAGGAGGAGGAGGAGAGGAGGAGGAGGAGGAGG